>APFE031560039.1:5264-76391 GCA_000404065.3 Pinus taeda | reverse complement strand
GGATATTTTCTCTCATACCCATTAAAGTAGACTTAAGACAGCGAGTACTGGATCAACTCACAAAAGACAGTTGGTATTTAAAAGTACGAGCAAGTCTTGAAGGTAACAGGGTAAAAGAATCTAAATTTGAGGGATATGAACTAGAACACGATGGGATCTTACGATTCCACGGGAGGATGTATATTCCTGATGATAAAGATATTCGGGATACCATTCTCAGGGAAGTCCACAGGGCAGTTTAGTGTGCTCATCCTGGAGTAGGGAAAATGTATGCGGACACTAAGAAGCTCTTCTTTTGGTCAGGTATGAAACGCGATATCACACAATTTGTTGCAAAATGTCTAGAATGTCAGCAAGTAAAGGCCGATCATTGTCACCCAGCGGGCCTTTTACAACCCCACGACATTCCTATGTCTAAATGGGAGACCATTTCTATGGACTTTATCACTGGACTACCTCTTACTTCTCAAAGACACAATGCCATCTTGGTAGTGGTGCATAAATTAACAAAAAACGCCCATTTCATTCCCGTGAGAGACACTTATGATGTTGCTAACGTAGCTCGAGTATTCATAAATGAAATTATCAGATTTCATGGAGTACCTAAAAAGATTATATCCGATAGAGATTCTCGATTCACTTCGAGGTTCTGGACTTGCATGCAAACAGCCTTAGGTACTCAGCTGAATTTAAGCACTGCTTACCATCCTGAGACTGACGGGCAGACTGAAAGGGTAAATCAAGTACTTGAAGACATGTTGCGAATGTATGTAATGGATCAACAATCACACTGGAAAAAGTATTTACCCTTAGTGGAATTCGCATACAACAACAGTTACCACAGCCCGATTGGGATGCCTCCATTTGAAGCGTTATACAGCCGACCTTGCAGAACACCGTTAAGTTGGGACCGGTTAGAAGATCGAGTAATCATAGGACCTGAATTAATCCATGAAATGGAAGCGCAGGTAAGGCAAATTAGGTAGCGATTAAAGGAAGCTCAAGATAGACAGAAGAGTTATGTTGACACTCACAGAACTCATAGGAGGTATGAAGTAGGGGATCAGGTTTTTATCCGTATCAAGCCAAAAAAAAGTACTATTCGATTCGGAAAAGGGACAAAGTTATCGCTCAGATTTATTGGGCCATTTAAAGTCATGGAAAGAGTGGGACCTGTTGCCTATCGTCTTGCCCTGCCACCTCACCTGCATAAAATTCATAATGTATTTCATGTTTCTGTATTAAGACATTATATAGCTGATCTATCTCATAACCTTCAATGGAAGGAATTGCAAGTATCGGACGAGGGAGTAATATCGGTCGAACCTTTACGTATTCTGGAACGTAAGGTTCGACAGCTCAGGAACCGCCTGGTGGACCAAGTTAAGGTCCAATGGGACAAGTATAGTCCTGGATCCGCAACTTGGGAAAATACAGAGGACATATGTCAAAGATACCCTAGGCTATGTCAATTTTGAAGGATTTTAAACTATGTTTTGTGTATATTTTACTTCATTGCAATCAGAGAACCAGAACCATTTTGAAGGATTATAATTAAACATAAGATTGTATGACATAATTTATGTTTAATTTCTGCTGGTACGTGGATACCAAAACAATATGTGGTTCATTTTCTTAAATGATAGTTGCCAAAGGAAAGTTAAGCGAGTTAAAGGGTTTTACTTCTAATGGAAATTTAGATGTTGTAACTTGTTTTATTTTACATGTCAAAAATGATCAATAGAACTCGGGAAAGAACTACATTTTTAGATTGAATTCAAAGGACATGCATAGAAAATGGTAAAATATGTTATACTAAATAACACATGGGTTGTTTGGATATGCTAATGCACATTTTCCGAATGCATGAGTGAATGTATAATTGTAGGTAAAGTACAGCTGAATCGATTACTGGAAAACCACGTGATGACAGAACCTCAGAACAATTAAAGCTCCAAGTAATTCTATGATAGGGTGTTCACCCTAAGTTCTACTGGGAGGGGTGGAGGTGTTGCCCACCGTTTATCCTCCAACCCTAGAGTCATGGGAGGACTGTGCGAGTCACGCTCCCCTAAACGTGTGATGATGACTGCCGGATGCCTACTGGGAATCAGGTCGATACAACCGACGCTGTCACCTTAGGGTTTATGCATGGTTGAGTCAGTGAAACTGACGTCATGGCATACTCCAGTAGAGGACGGATAGGATGGGAGCGGAAGAGATTAGGAAGGATAGGTTGATTTTAGAATAGCTTGGGAACTGGGAAGGAGCCGGAATTGTCTATAAAAAAAACCCTAAGCCTAAACTCTAACTTCGGGACGAAGTTTTCCGAAGGGGGAGTGTATGTAACAACCCATTCTCATATCCATCTAAGTTAAGTGATTTAAAAATTAAATGGTATAAACTAATATAAACTAAATAATAAAAGTTGTATAAGTTAAATACTATAAGTTAAATAATATAAAGTAAATGCTATAAATTGATATAAGTTGAATAAATAAATATAAGTTAAATACTATAAGTTAAATAATATAAAGTAAATGCTATAAATTAATATGAGTTAAATAATAAATATAAGTTAAATACTATAAACTAATATAAAGTTTTACATTTGATGGTATAAGAAAAGGTTCATAAAATAAATAGGAGCTCATATTAAAGCAATGTAAGAACATTCGGGAACCCTTTAAAAAAAAAAAAGATCTTTTAAACCATAACTGAACCCTCTGCGCAGTCGACAGCAGCCTCTGACCGATAAATATCTTCGGGAATGCATGTGGGAGGTGTCGAGTATTGGACCAGCGGTGGGAGGAAGCCTGGGAGGCGGTCACCGAACCCCTCGGTATAAAACCACTGAGAGGGCCAACGAACCGGGGGAGGAAAAACGGGGAGAAAACGAAGAGGACAGAGGGAGACCGAAACAAGAACGGAAGCAACTGAAATTGACCTGAGGTTCTGGGCACGGGGGCAGTAAGCGAAGCTTACTGAATTGGCTGGGAGGAATTGGTTTCCCAGTGATCGATTCAACTTCAGAGAACGAGAGCAGACAACAATTTACCAGTGCGCAGTTCAGGTAAGTTTCGTTGTTTTAAGATTATGTATTTTTAGTTATTGAATCATGAAATTCTGTTTACAGTCATTACAAAGATGGTGAAGTTTGCAGTGACCAGATTGAAGGGTCATGCAGCTATCTGGTGGGACGAGTTACAGACATCGAGGACAAGGGAAGTCCAAGATCAAGCTATGGGACAAAATGGTAAGTAAAATGAAAGCCAAGTTTTTGCCTAAAGCCTATCATTTGAATCTTTTTAAACAATTGCAAAATTTAAGGCAAAAAGGAATGTCTGTTAAAGAGCAAGGCATGTAGAGGATGATGTGGAAAAGGTAGCTAGATATATTAATGGCTTAAGGTATGATATACAAGATGAGATTAGCTTGTTAAGTCTGAAGACTATTGAGGACGCCTATCAAGCAAGTTTGAAGGCAAAAGAGAAGATATTGAGGAAACTGAGTCAAAGGAATAGAGGAAAAAGCTTAGCAAGAGGTAGGGGAACTACTAGACCAAGGGGGCAACAGCATCAGCATGAAGCAGGAAGCTCAATTAGCAGACCACCACAAAGGGGAGAATCTAACAGAGGAAGATTTGTGCCCAGAGGAGGAGGGCGAAGAAGAGATGTTTGGTGTTATACATGTGGAGAATGGGGACATATGTCATGGGATTGTCCTCATAATAAACCAACAAGACAAAGGAATGCGAATGTGGCTAAGGCAAAGCCAGAACCACCTCGACTTATGGAAAAGGAAGAACCCCCTGAAGAAGGTGAATCACTGTTATGGAGAAGGACTTTGCTTAGGGCAGAGCCAGAGATTAGAGAACCAGTGCAGAGGAAGAATTTGTTTAGAACTACCTGTAAATCAAAAGGTAAGTGCTGCAAGGTAATAACTGACAGTGGAAGCACTGAAAATTTTGTTTCTACAGAGATGGTGGACAAGCTCGGACTAGCAAAGACCATGCACCCTACCCCTTACAAGGTATCATGGTTACAGAAGGGACATCAGATTATTGTGACTGAACAATGCAAGGAGGAGATAAAAATTGGTACGTATAAAGATGTGATATTATGTGATGTAATGCCCATGGATCTATGCCATGTATTGCTAGGAAGACCGTGGCAATTTAATCGAAAAGCTATTCATGATGGAAGGAGAAACACTTATACTCTGGAGAAGGATGGAACTAAAGTTTAAACACACATTGCTGCCATTGAAGGACGATGCTGACAAAGGAACACCTGGAAGTAGTATTATGTTGATAAGTGGAAAGGAGCTGCTGCAGAACGTAGTGAAGAATGAGGAGTCACATTTTGCTATTGTGGGAAGACCAAAGGTAATTTTGACTTCCACAAACTTGGATGATCTGCCTAAAGAAGTTAAAATGTTGTTAGATGATTTTACTGATATTGTTGTGGATGAGTTTCCAAATGCATTGCCATCGATTAGGAGTATTAGTCATCATATTAACCTAATACCAAGAGCAAGTTTACCAAATAAAGCAGCATACAGATCAACTCCTTAAAAGAACGCAGAAGTTGGAAGACAAGTGCAAGAGCTGATGGATAAGGGGCTAATCAGAGAAAGCCTTAGTCCATGTGTTGTACCAACAGTACTCAGTCCAAAGAAAGGAGGAGAATAACGCATGTGCACAGATTCCAAAGCCATCAACAAGATCACAATCAGGTACAGATTTCCTTTACCATGCATGGATGATTTAATGGACTATTTGAGTGGATCATAATACTTTACTAAAATAGATTTGAAGAGTGGATATCATCAAATAAGAATCCGAGAAGGCGATGAGTGGAAGACTGCATTTAAAACAAATAGTGGGTTGTATGAGTTGTTAGTGATGCCTTTTGGACTCACTAATGCACCTAGCACATTCATGATATTAATGAATGAAGTCTTGAAGGAATATGCAGTCAAGTTTGTTATTGTTTATCTTCATGATATTCTAGTTTTTAATAAAAGTAAAGAAGAACATTTAGAGCATCTTAAGTTGGTTCTAAGAACTCTGCAAAAGAGAAACTATTGATAAATCTGAAGAAATGTAGTTTCATGAAGGAAGATCTGGTTTACTTGGGATTTGTAGTTTCTAAAAAAGGCTTGAAGATGGATCCAGAGAAAGTCCAAGCAATTTGGAACTGGCCTACTCCCAGAAATATATTTGAGGTAAGAAGCTTCCATGGTCTTACAAGTTTTTACAGGAAGTTTATCAAAAGCTTCAGTCAGATTTGTGCACCAATTCTTGAAACAATCAAGGAGATCAATCAGCCATTCAAGTGGATAGAAGCAGCAGACAGAAATTTTAATTTGCTGAAGAAGAAAATTACAGAGGAACCAATTTTGGCTTTACCTGATTTTGAGAAAGTCTTTCAAGTTAAAGCAGATGCTAGTGGAGTTGCAGTTGGAGCAGTTTTGAGTTAGGAACAAAGACCAATAGCATACTTCAGTGAGAAATTGAATGATGCAAAGAAGAAATATTCTTCTTATGATAAAGAGTTTTATGCTATTGCGCAGGCCTTAAAGAAATGGAGACATTATTTGCTACCAAAATAATTCATATTGTATTCAAACAATCATGCCTTACAGTTCATCAATAACCAGCCGACGCTGAATCAAAAACATGCCAAGTGGGTAGAATTTCTGCAAAGCTTTACTTTTGTAATAAAGCACAAGAGTGGTAAGTCAAATAAAGTAGCAGATGCATTGAGCAAGGTAAGTTTTATTGTGCAAGAATTCAAAGTGGGTGTTGTAGGATTCGAGGAAATGATTGAAATGTACAAGGATAATGCAAATTTCAAGGATATCTACACAATAGTTCAAAATCCAATGAGTCATAACAGAAGTCAGTGGTTGGACTATCTCATTCAAGGAGGCCTATTGTTTAAAAGCAACAAGTTGTGTATTCCCAAATGTTCCATGAGGGAAAACATAATAAAGGAGAAACATAGTGGAGGATTATCTGGTCACTTTGGACAAAATAAAACCTTTGCTCATGTGAATGCTTTTTATTATTGGCCAAAAATGCAAACTGATGTTAAGAAGTTTGTTGAGAAGTGCAGGATATATCAACATGCAAAATGAAGGAGTTAGAATACAGGATTGTATCAGTCATTGCCAATACCAGACCGACCATGGGATGTAGTTAGCATGGATTTTGTTCTGGGATTACCAAAAACCCAGAGAGGGAATGATTCCATTTATGTTGTAGTAGATAGATTTTCCAAAATGGCACATTTCATTGCATGTAGGAAGACTAGTGATGCAACACATATAGCTAATTTGTTCTTTTCAGAAATTGTAAGATTACATGGGTTACCTGTAAGTATTGTGTCTGACCGAGATACAAAGTTTGTAGGACATTTCTAGAGGACTCTTTGGAAGAAACTGGGAGCTAACCTCAGTTTTAGTTCAGCATACCATCCTCAAACAGATAGACAGACCGAAGTAGTAAACATGAACTTGGGGAATATATTGAGAAGTTTAGTGTATCAAAATCCTAAGCAGTAGGATTTAGCACTAGCTCAAGCTGAGTTTGCTTATAATGATACTCCAAACCGAAATACTGGAATGAGTCCATTTCAGATTGTTTTTGGAATGAATCCCAGAGGTGTGTATGAGCTCAGGGATTTGGGTAAACAGGAGACCAGAAGTGCAAAAGCTGAAGAGTTTGCAGAACAGATGTAAAGACTACAGGAAGAAGTTAAAGGCAAATTACAAGAAAGCAGCAACAAATACAAACAGAGGGTAGATATGAAAAGAAAAGAGAAAGAATTCAAAGTGGGAGATTTAGTGATGGTGTATTTGAGAAAAGAAAGATTTCCTGCTAAAACTTACAATAAACTGAAAATGAAAAAGATAGGACCATGTAAAATTGTAAGGAAGTTTTCAGAGAATGCATATGAAATTGAGTTGCTAAAAGGGATTGGAATATCACCCATTTTTAATGTTGCAGATTTGTATCCATACAAAGAGGCAAAGACAGAGCTACAGAAGGAAACTACGGGAGATGAAGTTCAAACTGTGAACTGGGAAGAACAAATGCCAAAGATAGCTAAGAAAGAAGTGGAAGCTGTTTTGGAGAAGAGAGTATCCAAAAGAACCAGAGGACAGACTTATTTCCAATATCTAGTCAAATGGAAAGGACAGCTAGTGGAGGATGCTAGCTGGTTGACAACAACAAAATTGCAAAAGTATGGAGTAAGTCCTGAAAGTTTGAAGGGCGATTCTTTTCTTCTCTGGGAATCTGATGCAGGAGCATCCCGACTTAGCCAGCAATGTGAAAGTTTGTTCACATGTTGTGGCTAAACAAGTTGAAATTCATTGACCTGATGGGTCAAAAATCAGTTTTACTGAGAGGGTTTGATCTCTCAAGAAATGAATTGTATTTCATTATTGTAATATGTTAGAAGTTGTCTTATTTTAGGCTCAAAGATGAGTTGTTAGCATAGGTGTGAGATAGAGCTAGGAATTAGAAGATTTGTTGTTAGATTTATTAAAAATAGGGATTAATTTGTTAGATACAGTTAAAGTGATATTTGATTTATAAAAGGAAGGGAAAATGTAATGAAACGAAGAGAGGATTGAGGAGTGGATTTAGTAGAGCGAGAGCAAGATCGTGTGTGGATTGTATTTGAGACAAAGGTCTTTATTCATGTAATTAGGCCCAAGGTCGAGACTCTGTAACTCTTTTATTATGAATAAATTGGTGTTGTGCGCATAATTATATATATGCAGCCCGTGGAGATCCTTGTGTGTTTGTTTTCTTCATATTCAGATCAAATTGATGCTTGCTCTATTTTTTTACGCTTTATAATAGATAACACTAAGTTAAAAGAGTAATCAGGGCGTTTATTATATTGTTTTGGTTCCGCAAGCGGAAAACTCAGTTTACACTAAAAATTGATGCAAAACAAATTTGATTTAGAATCCAGACTTCAAATTTTATAGACGGAGGTTTTTAATGCTATCGGGTCCTTGGAACCAAATCGCATCGCTTCAGTGAAGAGGAACCGCCTTGTTGAATCGTCTATTTCTGACATCGCGATAATAATCGGATCCGAAATGCTATAGAGAAGAGGTGATAGTCTATCGGATCCGCAAGCGCTATCGCATCAGCGCTTTGAAGTGGAGGAAGTTTAGACAATGGCATTGCGATTTGCGATCGGCCGATTAGATCGTGGCCGTTAGATCACAATCTATCGCAACCATTGGATTACGGAGGCGGTCTCACTACAGTAGACGGTATTTCGGGCGCGCTGAAAGCTATAAGCGGTTTCGAAGGTCCGACACCCAATTCCATTGAAACATTGCCACATAGCAAAGGCGGAGGGGAATAAAACCGTATATCGGACGATTAAACCCCAGTCTATTATTCCACCCGAAATCTCTGACAACCGTCAGATCTCACCAATCCAGATCGACGGTTTTGAGCATCAACGCGTTGACTTTCGGCGTACGCTAAGTGCGCCAATATAAAAAGGTAAATCCCATTGTTTTGGCTTGTTTTCAGCGTATTTCGATTAAAAAGGAAAACAGTCTGGTTTAGCTTGAAAGGGTATCCGCGGGGTGATTTTGGGGTTTTTGTGAGCCCCACTTCCGCGCTGCGTCAAAATGAGTGGAAGGGGAGTGAAGTAGGTGGTATCGGGAAGCGGGACAACGCAAACAAAATTGGGATTTCCCATGTAGTGCCAACCCAAAAGCCAAATGGTCAGCAAAGGAGATTCCACGAGACTAGGATACAAGGGTAACCACAAAATCAAGTAGTGCAGCCAAGAATACAAGCCTAACCCGCTCTTTCTGCCGAATCCCCCCACCAATCCACGCCCAAAAGTGCCCATGACAAGTAAGGAAAATTACTCAACTATACCAATGAAAAGCCATACCTTTGGAGTTGGGAGGCTCACATTCAAACATGCATTCATGACAATTCGTCGAGGGACCACATGGTGTTAGTTTTTGTAGCATCGGATGTGTTCTAGCTTTGAAATTTTGAGGAGAGCATAGAATACATGAGAACTCCAAAACCCAAAAGTCGTTTCTGGAAATTCCGCCTAGAAGTGTCTCAATTAGATTATTAGCAGATTTTTAAATATTTCCTAAGTCTAAACTTAGGGAATATGGTTAATTAATCAATATTTATTGAGATAAGGTGACAATCATCTAGAAACTCACTTGAATCAATCCATAAATGATCCTAGCCATTGATTAAGTTTTAATCTTGGTCGTTGGTGCTCCAACAATGGATTATAAAAAGAAGTCGACAGATAACCACTTCTACTATGCTTAACTCCAGACATGGGTGAACACCCCCAGACTACAAGGCTTTAAACCACCAATTACTCACAGTTTGAGGATTAGGTGAGTATGGAGAATACTGACCACCCCAGCAGATGCACAGGACCCTGTGATGGCCGGTTGCAACCAGTAAAGAGGTCTGCAAATCTATTTCCTAATACACAGACAGAATGACAACTCTCTGGCACTAAATAAACAGAAACCTGCATAGCACATTCAATGATACATACTAGACTTCAACACAGAGGTGGGATGATAGCCCCTCTAATGCTAAATATCAAGAGCACATAAACAAATGCATAACAGGCACAACCTAGAATAGAATAGAAGTGGAAAGTGAGCAATTAACAGCAAAAGAAGCTTATATTAGCTGAAAATGAAGACCAGACGCTGCAAGTATCAAAGTAGTTACGGTCTCTAGAAGTTGAACCTTACATCAAAACAACAACCATCAAACCTGATTACATAGTGTTTTTGGGTATATATAGAGTTTGATTACAAAGGTGCTCTGATGTTCTATGCGTGGAGGGGTCATAATTGACCACCAACCGCTTTAACTGTCTGATAGAGTCTTTGGTGCAGTCTGCCTGCTTCAGTGAGCAAAATTGATCTTCTTGGATGCTCTGTTGTACTTCTCGGGCAGGTGGAGTGCAATATGGAAGACATTCCATAACTGATAAATGCGTTTAACTGCTCTAGGCTTGTCCTTCTCGTTCTTCGGCCATACTGCTTTTGAATGCAGTTGTTGAGGAGTAACTGCTCGGATTACTGAACACTAGCCACCTCCGTCCTTCGGATGCATGGTACAGGTCAAGGACACGAAGACTGCATGGCGGGAGCATGAGCATGACGGGAACAGATATCAGCCGTTGGATCCAGTGCATGGACGCCAGAGATCTCTTGGCGGGAGGAATCGGGCAGAAGCAGAAACAAGCCATCGCGAGCCGTTGGATCTCGGGTGGACAGATCCAACGGCTATCAGGGGGAAAAGGCGCATGGAGGGTTAACGCATGGGGACGGGCGAGTGGGCGGCAAGCAGTATGTATCGCACTGCTTTTGGTGGGTGAGCGGTAAAGGTACAACGGCCAGCAATCACAGTCATTAGGCGACACGTGACGGATGTGACGGGAGGAAAACCGCAGTGATCGCGAGTTAACGCGCAAGCAGTTTGCGATAGCGGGAGGAGCGAATGTCATCCGATCGCGGTGGAGATGATCGCACGGCGGGAACTTGATCGCACGGATCTTGACTGATGTGATGGGAAAGGGCTTGTGAACAGCGTGCGGTCATGTGATCGCGGTTACATGACGGTTTAAACTCGACGCCCGGGGAGCTAAGGAAATATGGGTTTATACAGGGTTACAGAGGTAAAACGAAAATCACCAAGGTATGAAAATATAAGCGAAGTGAAGAGAATAAGGAGGATGACTAATGCGAGCCTTCTTTAGGCACAAACAACACGACCAGACCATGTCTTTGACCCTCAAATGCTGAAGTATGTAGCAGAGCTAACAGTGTCTTTGAAGATTTGGAAATTGTCTTGATGTTAAAATTGGCCACTAGGGCCAAAATCCATGTGGATCACCTTATTTATGACTTCTGATATTTTTCCTAGATTCCTCTCATCGAGAGGTGTAGGATTGATCTAAAGATCATCCGATTCCGATAAGTATTTATGGAGATATGAATTTATTTTTATTATGGACAAATTGTCAGGCAGCCAGCAAACTATGTAGGCTCAGAACCCAACAGTCATGTCTATTCAACCTCAACGTTTGCATATAAATACAAGGAGCATTCTCCTCATTTGGACAATTCAATTCACTCATCTTCTCTCTCTCTCCTACGCATAAAAGGAGCCTCTCTCTCTCTCACACGTGTGGCTAAAAGGAAGACGTCCTAGGGCAAGGAAGACGCAAAAAGAAGGACGCTAGGGCAACAGGTCATCTCTTTGACCAATGTTGACCTTCCAAGAGTGCGGATTGGGTGTGGTTGCCTCTCCTAGGCAGGCCGCAATTTTTGGCACGAAAATCAAGGTGATCTTACCTCTGGTTTGACTGATATTGACTGCCCTAGCTTAGGGCTGCAAGTTGACTTTAGAAATCTACAAATTGACTGAAGTTTTGGGGCTATTCAAGGGTTGTTTCTTCAAACTGTTCGAGGACAAGTTGACTGGAAATTGACAAAGTATTTTAGAGGTCAATTTCAGCAAGTTTGACTTTGCTGATCTAGGGTTTGTCGCTGCTGATATAAAATTACAGAATTCAGATTTTGTACTATTTCTCTCTGTTGAACTATTGAAGATAAAAGAAGATTTGATCAAAGGATTTTCCCGCATTAGGGTTTGTCCCTGGCTAGCCCCCACATCTTGTGTCTCTTGTCTTGGCTTGTTTTTTGTTGATCATTTAATGTTCTATCTGCACTTTACTTAATGTATATGTAATCGCTAATATGTGGCTAATAAGAAGAAAAATAAGTAATTTGCTCTAAGCATAGAACATACCATAATTTAACATGGTATCGGAGCTGAGGTGAAGACAAAGCCCAAGCAAGAGCAAGAGCAAGAGCAATTACCGAAGAGAAGGTTGGCAAGGCTATCTTAAAGAAATCATGGGGTCCTCAACACACTTCCCTGCTGAAGACAAACTCCATGAGAAGTCTGACTAACACGGATGGAAGATGTCTCTCGATCTAACATTAGAAGAGCAGGAAGTGTTGGACCATGTGAGAGGCGGGATTGTTGAGCCTCCATCAAATGCATCCGTTGCTGCTAGGAACAAATGGACCAAGGGAGAAGTCAAAGCAAAAAAGATCATCCAGGACTCTATCGACAAGCGCTTGGTGGCCTATGTTTCTGAGCAGAACACCTCCAAGGAAATCTATGATAGACTGGTGAGATTATTTAAAGTTAATGATGCAAATCAAGTCTTGTTTCTTAGAAATAAGCTGAAAGAAATTAAGAAGGGAAAAGATGAGAGTATGCAAGCATATTTCTTAAGGATCACTGAGATCAAGAATGATTTCCTATCTATTGGGGAAGTAATTCCTGACAGGGAAATGACACTCACAACTCTTGGAGGACTGCCATCTAAATGATATATTCAGGACTACTCTTCTGAACAATAACGTAATTCCTGGATTTGATTAATTAATGGCCAGATGCATTCAAGAAAAAACAAGGATGGAAGAGCAAGAAATGCCCATACTTAAAGGTCATCCCTCTGCCTTTTCTTCTCATACTAAAAGAAGAAACAATTCTGGGGCTAAATTCAAAGGAAAGGTGGACCAAAGGGTGGAAGAAAAGGACAATGTTACAATTGCAATAAAATGGGTCACTATGCCAAGGAGTGCCCTAATAAAAGGGACTCACATTGGGACAATGATCAAAATCCCTCTCAAGGCAATCAAAGGAATGGCAGGTCAAATGGCAGAGGTAAAAGAAGTGTCGAAAATCAAGGAAGAGGACAACCATTCAAGAAGGCAAGAAATTCCAGGTATGAATCTAACACTGCTAACAATAAGCAAGATGAATATTATCTACCAGCAGCTCTATCTACTACTGCTCCCCCGAACTCACTGGGAAATTGGCTTATTGATAATGGTGCCTCAAGGCACTTCACCGGTTACAAAGAAGCTCTCTATAATCTGATAGAGAAGGAAACCAACCTGGAAATTGTTCTTGGAGATAATTCAAAATATCCCGTGAAAGACATAGGAAATGTCACTCTTCAATTGAATCAGGGTAATACCATCCACTTACAAGATGTATTATATGTACCTGATCTCAAAAAGAACCTGGTGCCATTTCGGCAATGGAAGACAAAGGCTACAAGGTGGCCTTCAGCGATGGCAAGGTACGTGTATGGAAAAAGAACTTTAAAGATGCTTTTACTCTTGGGTTTCCAGTTGATTCATTATATCAGGTCAGTGGAAGTCCGCTAGGTGTCATGTCTTGTGACACATCTCTTCAGTCTGAACTATGGCATCAGAGGTTTGCTCACCTTCATTATAAAGCTCTACCCGATGTAAGAAAAATGGTGACCGGGATGCCCGAGTTCAGATTAGAGCAAGAAGGTGTATGTCTAGGATGTGTCGAAGGGAAGCTCAAAAGGGGACCATTCCCCTCAAGCCAAAGCAAGACCTCAGTATATTGCAGTTGGTTCACTCAGACATATCCGGTATGATGCCTTTGAACTCCATGGGAGTATATTTATATTACCTCACTTTACAGATGATTATTCTCGCAAGACTTGGATATACTTCTTGAAAAAGAAGGATGAAGTGTTCTCCTGGTTTCGGCACTTCAAAGCCTTGATCGAGAATCAAACCAAAAAGAAGATCAAGATCTTAAGGACTGATAATGGGACTAAATATGAATCCAATGAGTTTCATGACTTTTGCAAAGAGGCTGACATTAAGAGGGAGACTACTACACCATATACTCCTAAACAGAATGGTGTGGCGGAAAGGAAGAATCGTACAATTGTGGAAGTTGTCCATGCTATGCTCCATTATCAAAGACTTCCGAAGTTTCTATGGGCCGAAGCTGCAAATACCGCCATATATCTACAAAACCGATGCCCTCATCAAGCATTGGGTTCCAAGACTCCCGAAGAAATGTTCACCGATAAGAAACCTCACATATCTCATCTTAGAATTTTTGGAAGCCCTGTATATTTTCATGTGCCTAAAGAAAAAAGGAATAAATTGGGTGCATCTGGAAAGAAAGGAATCTTCGTGGGCTATAGCAAAAATACTAAGGTCTATAGAATCTATGTAGTTGGTCAAAGGGAAGTTGAGATTAGTCATGATGTCACCTTTGACGAAGATATGGCTCTTAGCAAGGTAGAAAATCTTCCCACTTTACGGGGATCTAAAGAAGCTGACACCGGGGAACCGAAGGAAAAAGAAGTTGAGACGATGCCCGATGTGGAAGAACCTATGAATCCTATTGATCCTCCGCTGCAAGAGCCTTCCTCTTCTAGGAAAAGGCCTTCATGGCTTAGGGGGACACTTGATGATGCTGAAGGACACATTGCACCCCAAGGAACCTTCAATGAAAGTAAGAAGTCGAACAGGTATTAGGGATACCTGACCATCATGAGCATGACCATCCAAAATGAACCTTCATCATTCACAGATGACGTCAAGCATCAAGTATGGAAGGATGCTATGACCGGGGTATATGAGTCGATTATGAAAAACGATGTTTAGGATGTGGTCCCCAGACCCCAGGACAAAGCAGTTGTCACTTCGAAATGGATTTACAAGATAAAGCATGCAATTGATGGAAGTGCAAAAAAGTATAAGGCTCGTTTTGTCACTCGTGGCTTCTCCCAGAAGGAAGGTATAGACTATGACGAGATATTTGCACTTGTTGCCCGATATACCACCATCCGCTCGATCATAGCCCTTGCTGCTTCGCAAGGATGGAACCTACATTAGATGGATATCAAGACTGTGTTCTTACATGGTTCGATCAAAGAAGAGGTCTATGTGGAGCAACCCGAAGGATTTGAGATTTATGATCAAGAATCTCATGAGTGCAGGTTGAAGAAGGCTCTCTATGGGCTAAAGCAAGCACCCCGAGCATGGTATGAGAGGATCGATAGCTACTTGATGAAGCTAGGATTCACTAGGAGTGAAGCCGACCCTAACCTTTAAGGTTATAGATGACAAGCCTCTCATACTGGTGCTATATGTTGACGACCTCTTTCTAACAGGTGCAGACCCTCTCATTCACGAATGTAAGAGGGAGCTAGCTTCTGAGTTCGAGATGAAGGACCTAGGACTTATGCACTATTTCCTAGGACTAGAAGTTTGACATAAACCAGGGGAGATTTTCTTATCTCAAGGAAAATATGTGGTAAAGATATTGGAGAGATTTGACATGGTGGACTGCAAGCCCATAACTACCGCGATGGAGCTTGACTTCAAGAAGTTAAGCAGTAGCGCTGTCGGACTTGTTTACGAAATGCTACCCAGTATCATCAACTCGTCGAAGCATTAATGTTCTTGGTGAACTCTCGTCCGGATATATCTTTTGCAGTCAACACATTGAGTCAACATATGGTTGAGCCTCACCACTCACATTGGACTGGTGCCAAGAATCTGTTGAGATATATTCATGGCACAATCACCCATGGGTTGAGATACACTACCAGAGGATGTGAGACTACTTGGGTATACTGATGCTGATAGGGCAGGCAGTGTGGTGGACCGAAAGAGCACTTCCGGGTGTTGTTTCTCTTTGGGATCTGCCTCGATATCCTGGATGAGCAAGAAGCATAAGTCAGTGGCTTTGAGCACTGCCAAGGTAGAGTACATTGCTGCTAGCATGGCCTCCTGTGAGGCAGTCTAGTTGTGAAAGTTCTTCAATGAGCTGTTTGGATTTACATTGGATACCACCGTGATTCTGTGTGACAACCAGAGCGGGATTCGTTTATCAAAGAATCCCGTATTTCATGATTGCTCCAAGCATATCGATATCAGGTACCACTATATTCGAGATTTGTTGTGGCAAGGAACAATAAGGCTCCAACATATCGGTACAAATGAACAAGTTGCTGACATTTTGACAAAGCCCCTAGGAAAGGTCAAATTCCTGACTTTCCGAGAACGACTTGGTGTCATTCAGAGACCCTCGTATGAGGGTCGATTATGATGTATTGAGCTCTGGGAGCTCCAGGGGGGCGCGGGGTACTTCTTGGAGCAACATGTGATCACAGGGCGACTCACCATCCCCTGGTGGTGCACTATGTACAGGGTAAAGTTTCAACCTTCCCCTATGACACCCCGTGGCGATTATGGAATAGGATGATTAGTTCTCTTGTGGACCAGGACGATTCGTTCTCCGTGGCGACTGTGGAGCAGGATGATTAGTTCTCCTGTAGGCTAGGATGATTAGTTCTTCGTGGCATCCACTGGACAAGATGATTCGTTCTCCTTTGGATAGGATGATTAGTTCTCCTGTCGAGGCATCCTACCCATGCAGTCTGGGACTCATGGGAAGTACCTCTCATCTGATCAATGAGTAGGGAAATGAGGATAGGGACCATAGTAGTACTATCGATGGACGCATCGCTGTATCTACCGTACTCCCTATGCTAGGATGACCTCCATTGATCTGGGATCAGTGAGAGTGGTTTACACTCTGAGACTGACTTTGGGTCAGTGGAGGATGGTATGATACATCCTCAATCATTTCTTCTTCTTCATAGTTCGAGCAGAGCAAAGTAGAGCAGAGCATAATGGGGTCAAGCTATACAGGACAGTGCATTTGATGGTTGGATAGCAGCGATGGTCTGACAGATTGCAGATGAAGTTCTCCCTAGTTGAGAGGGAGTGTTAAAATTGGCAACTTGGGCCAAACTCCATGTGGATCACCTTATTTATGGCTTCTAATATTTTTCCTAGATTCCTCTCATCGAGAGGTGTAGGATTGATCTAAAGATCATCCGATTCCGATAAGTATTTATGAGATATGAATTATTTTGATTATGGACAAATTGTCAAGGTCGGCCAGCAAACTTATGTAGGCTCAGAAGCCCAACAGTCATGTCTATTCAACCTCAACGTTTGCATATAAATACAAGGAGCATTCCCCTCATTTGGACAATTCAATTCACTCATCTTCTCTCTCTCTCTCTCCTATGCATAAAAGGAGCCTCTCTCTCTCACACTCGTGTGGCTAAAAGGAAGACGTCCTAGGGCAAGGAAGACGCAGAAAGAAGGACGTTAGGGCAGCAGATCATCTCTTTGACCAGTGTTGACCAAGCGTTGACCTTCCAAGAGTGTGGATTGGGTGTGGTTGCCTCTCCTAGGCAAGCCACAATTTTTGGCACGAAAATCAAGGTGATCTGACCTCTGGTTTGACCGGTATTGACTGCCCTAGATTAGGGCTGCAAGTTGACTTTAGAAATCTACAAATTGACTGAACTTTTGGGGCTGTTCAAGGGTTGTTTCTTCAAACTGTTTGAGGACAAGTTGACCGCAAATTGACCAAGTATTGTAGAGGTCAATTTCAGCTAGTTTGAACAAGTTTGACTTTGCTGATCTAGGGTTTGTTGTTGCTATAAATAAAACTACAGAATTCAGATTTTGTGCTATCTCTCTACTGAACTATTGAAAATAAAAGAAGATTTGATCAAAGGGTTTCCCCGCATTGGGGTTTGTCCCTAACTAGCCACCACATCTTGTGTCTCTTGTCTTGGCTTGTTTTCTGTTGATCATTTAATGTTCTATCTACACTTCACTTAATGTATATGTGATTGCTAATCTGTGGCTAATAAGAAGAAAAATAAGTAAACTGCTCTAAGCATAGAACATACCATAATTTAACACTTGATGGTAAACATGTAATAACAAAGAAGAAGCAAATAAAACTAATCACAAGAAATTATCAAGTATTGGAGAAATCATTTAAATAAGAAGCCCTAACTATTCTACCCTAGTTTCTCAACATGATATCGGAGCGAGGTTCATTTGCATAAGGGCATTAAGAAGACAACAAGAAGGAATCAAGTCTCCTAGGACCAAGCTCCTAGAGGAAACAAAAGCAAAATTTTGGCATATCTCATAGTCACTAGGTAGCAAAGAATGTGAATCAGTTAAAAGCATTGTCTATTCATTCTTAGCATTCTTCGATCAAAGGAGTAGAATGTTAAGATATTTTAACCAAGGCTAGAGTCTATCATCCAAAGGCCTATCATCAAAAGTTACAGTGATTCGAAAAGGTTACAGTCAATGTGATACGCACTGGTAACCCGAAGTTACAGATTATAGTGATCCAGAAGTCCTGTAAGTATTGCAGAAAGAAGGGGTAGCCTGCAATTCTGAGCATAAAATATAACCACAACCATCTTGAAAAGGAAGACGAGATTCTTGTTACAATCCTACGCATAGAAAGGACCATAGACCTAAAACTGTATAAATAAGATTTATCATCATCCTTGGATCAAATTCATAAATCCTATACATATACTATACAGTGACATAAAGGTTGAGATCCATGAAGTAATAAACGCAATTTTGTGCTAATCATATTCATAAAATCCAAAGGTGAACAATAAAACGAAAGTCTAGTCCTGTACATTAGTGTAGAGGTCAAGAAGTTGTAGTAAAGAAGAAACTATCCTAAGACTTGTATACACATAAGTCAAACAATGAATCAATTGTTGAAGACTATCTACAACATATTCAAAGTCTAGACAATGTGACAAAGGAGAAACTTCAGGCATCTAGCATCAGAATAGCAGTATTGTTCAACTCATTTGAAAGAAACATACAACGTCTTGGTTCAAAAAGCGGTAGCACCTATGCAAGCAGCTCATGAGTTTAACATCATGGGAAATCTTTGCTTTCTTATGACACCCTATAGCAAGCCTTGTTGCCTTTATGATCATGAAGAATGAAGGTACATATATGTGAGGTATGTATATTCTTTTAAGAATCTAACATATTTTGAGATTGAATTGGTTCTAGAGTTTGTAGTTTCCATTATTTTAATATCTAGGATTATAAAATCTATATGGTACATAAGAAACCCTAGCCATATGGAAACCCTAACCCTAACTTGTTTGTTAGGATATATAGTAAAACCTAGTGATGATTGATAAGGATGGTAACTTGATCTAGGGTTTGAACTTGAAAACCATAGGATTCTATTCTCCATTTGTTAAAATTGGCAACTAGGGCCAAACACCATGTGGGTCTTCTTATTTATGGCAACTGATATTTTTCTTGGATTCCTCTCATCGAGAGGATCCAATTCCGACATGTATTCATGGAGATATGAATTTATTTGTGTTATGGGACAATTCGTCAAGGTCGGCCAACAACCAAATTACCCCCACTTATCCTCCACGTTTTAGTGTAAATAGGAGAGGACTTTAAGTCATTTGACACACACTCACTCTTGTGATCTCTCTTCATTCTGTTTTGGGTTTGATGAAGATGAGATCAAGAGGGAGTGTCGTAGGATATACGCTGCCCTAAGAAGACATGCCCTAGATCTAGATACAGTCATGGGAAGGCTCTACACTACCCTAACGTGGTAGAAGCCTATCGTTGTCATGGAGGACAGCCCTTATGGTGGAATCTAACAAAGGTTCTTCGTTTCCCTAAAGGAGACCTTCCTACACAGCAAGAAGAGGCCTAATGATGCCCTAACGCTTCCCTATATTACAGTCTAGAAGAAGTCCTAAACGTGAACCTTAACATAGTCATAAAGGAGGCTTTCATAGCACAATCCATGTGCCCTAAACGCAGACCCTAAGACGTTACCATTATATGTCCTAAACGCAGTCATCTAGATGCAAAGGAAGAAAGGTCTTGTTATGCCCTGGCCGCAGAAAATTGGAGGACTGTTGCAGCACTATAAACACAGTCAAGGGGGGGAACATCTGGACGTTGTTAAGGGAGATATGCCATGCACTTATCCACTATTCTGAAAGAGTCAAGGATGCAGTCAAAGGAGGTCTTATGTGCTGCTTGTAAAAGCCTTTCCCATTGTTATAAGTGAAGACCCTATGACCTAAAGGGAGATGCGTTATCAAGGTTGTCATAAAGAAGTCATAAACATTGTCTTATAGAATTTCTACACTACACTATCATGGAGAAGCACTACATTGCCTAAACCCTGTCACAGGAGATGACCTTAAGTGAAGAAGGTCCTTTATCTCCAAGTTTGACTGTAGTTATAGCCTAGCTGCTCTGCTAGGCTACAAGCCATAGCAAGCAGCTAAGGCTGGTAATTGGATGCAATATGTTAAGTGCAACATAAGTATTGCAGCAGCATGATGTGAGTATTGCAGTATGCTGCATATGATGACAGTGAGGATGGATGTTGCATGGTGCAGCGCAGTGATGATGGGCATGGATGTATAGCAGCAGCAAGAATGTATTGCAGCAGCATGATGATGATGTATTGCAGCATGCATTTGGGTGCAACATAGTGCAATGAAGGGTACAGCATAGTGCAACATGAAGGATGTAGCATAATGATAAAGAGCAGCTTGATGGGTACAACATGATGATGAGGTACTACTCAGTGATGGGAGCAGCTCAAAGATTGGGTGCGGCACAGTGACGGGTGCAGCATGATGATGAGGTGCAGCACAATGATGGGTGCAACATGGTGATGGAGTCACCTTGGAGGATCAGTTGAAGCAGTATTCCTTCACCTGAGTTCAGATCAACTACCTCATGTGTTATCTTCT
Source organism: Pinus taeda (assembly GCA_000404065.3). Lineage (NCBI taxonomy): Eukaryota > Viridiplantae > Streptophyta > Pinopsida > Pinales > Pinaceae > Pinus > Pinus taeda. The sequence goes on along the minus strand of APFE031560039.1, from coordinate 55,815 downwards.
TTGTGAAGATCTCTGCTCTTATTTTGATAAGTCCAAATGTTGACTTCTAATGTATATGTACTTTCTCTCTCTGCTGAACTATTGAAGAACATAAGAAGAATTGATCAAGGGTTTCCCCACATTGGGGTTTGTCCCTGGCTAGCGCCACATCTTGTGTCCTCTTGTCTTGGCTTGCTTTATGTGATTTATGTTTATGTTCTATCTGCGTTTTACTATCATGCTAAATGTGATTGCTAATCTAGAATTGATATTGAGATAATATGGAAAATTGAAGTAAATTTGCTCTCAGCATAGAACATAACTAAAATTAACACCATTGTTCTACAGAAACCCTAGATTGTCAATTTGACATCATGCTTTTGGTATCGCATATTTTGGTTATAAGTACTGCAAGTACACATAAGAATATTGATCTTATACAAAGGAGTCACTCAAGAAGGAAATTTCACCCTCCTATAAACATTATCCATTTTCTCTTATTTTCTCTTATAGTTTCCCTTGAAAGAACTAAGCTTGCAGGTATGAAGTTTATATCAAAGAAAAGACTTACATCATGAAAGTAAGATTACTACAAAAGAAACCTACAAAATTTGAAAAGGAAGAATCTCGAGGTATGTATAAATATTTATAGCAAGATCCTTTTCATATTAAAAGATATGGTCATTTTGAAATTTGTTTTATATCACTAACCTTCTCATGTTTAGGTCTTTTGAATCATAAGGATTCTTGGTTGGGTGATTAATCATTAGATTGAATCTACCCTTATCATGCTATCTCTTGTTTGGTCATTTAGGTGAAACCCTAAAATTTAGGGTTCAATGTAAAAGCCTAACCGTTTTTGGTGTTTAGGGTATGTTAATAATGAAACCCTAGTATTCTTAGGGTTTGTCGATAAAGTCTAGATCCTATGATGAAAATCCTATTCTCTTGATATTTAGGGTTTTGGTATTATGATGACAAAAAACCATAGTTTTTTGGGTTTACTGCTATTGTCTAAGTTATAAACCAAAACCCTAGATCTTTAAGTTTTTGACAGGTTAAGGTTTGTTGTCTAGGTTATATAATGAAACCCTATATTTTTAGGGTTTGGTAAATTAGGTTTATAAGCAAAACCCTTGTAAATAACTATAGTAAGATCCTAGGAATGAAACCCTATATATATATGCGTCTGTATGATTGAATCCTTAGTCTGGTCAAAATTGTTGTATATCTAACTTTGATGTATCGATGTTTGTGTCTTGGGTTTACCTAGTAGATATCAATATAAAATGCATCCTGATATGTATATGCAGGTAAGCTAACTTAATTGTTGATACTGATGTTTTAATTTGTGAAATCTAGGCTCTGTAAAACCATAGTAGAGATTGATATTCTAGGAAATGATGATATTATTTTCAATTGTTGATATGATTTAACTTTGATGACGAAAATCTAGGGTTTGCAATAGATCATAGTAGAGTTTGTCATATAAATTTGAAAGTAATATTGAAGCCCTAGATATAATGAGATAGATATCTTGACTGAGTTGCTTTAAGTCATGATGATGAAGTCTAGGATTTGTGACAAGACCCTAGCAAGAAGTTGAAGTCTAGTATGTAAAAGATGTGTTTCTTGTCGACTATGAACCTAACTAGATTTAGGTATTTAATGTCTAAACATTTGAATGTTTTGATGCTTCCATTGTAATGATATGATATAGTTAACTTCATGCTTCTTTATATTTGTATTTGGTTGTACTTGCTGTTAAATTTTTTCAGGTACATCATCTTCAAGATGTTGAAGATGTTTGTAATTAAAGATACCCAAGAGTAATGATGAGCATGATGAAGGAAGCTATAAGTGATAATAAAGATGCCATCAGAAAGAATGAAGTATTAAAGGCCGAATATTCTCTAATATTGAGAGGGAGTCTGGATAGAAGAAAGGGTACTTCTCCCTAATTGAGAGGGATGGCATAGTGAATACCTTGAAGAAAGAATAAAACCGAAGATTGAAAGTACTACAGATGGATTTGCAAAGTACTGAGGTTGTATTTGGTGCTGCTGATGAAGTAAAAGAAGAAGAAATCTTCCGACAAGTTGTACTTGGAAAACCTATAAGTAGCATCAAGATGATTGAAGACCCCAAGGGTTTGTGTTTACTTGTATATATATTCAAAAGTTTATTACTAATTGGGGTTGTGTTTGTACAGATAAATCTCTCCACAAGAAGATTGAACACTTTGGAAGCATGCTTGGACAAATGGATAAATCTCATTTAGTTTACAAGGAGATATGAAGCATCTGATGGCAAGATGCTAGGGAGGACATCTGGCCAGCCTATGTGTTGATGTCTAGATCCCGAAGAGGGAAGAGGGAGGGTGGCATTGGTCATGGAGCTCTGACCTTGGATACCCACCTAGATCCCTGGGTTGGTCGTAGAGCTTAAAAGCCCGATGGTACCTAGAGTTCGCTAAAGCTCGAGTCCCCCTAGTCCCACACGGATAGAATACCCTGGTCAAGTATCTAGTCCACAGCACTGAGTGTGCTAGAAGTCCTCATAGAGAATATCATTTTGAGATCATCATTGAACCCATGTAATTATGAATACCTCCCTAGTTAAGAGGGAGTGTTGAAAAATGTAACTAGTGTCAATCCTCATAATTGTATTTGAAAGAAAAGGAATAAATTTTTATTTAAGAAAGATTGACTTATTAAAGCATGGGTTTCATGCTTGGGTCAATAGTCAATAGGTCAAGCCTCCATTGTAGGCTTCTAGGATTTTTTTCATTGTCATTCTTGGGATCCTTGAGTCAAAAAGAAAATTATTCTATGTATATCCTCCTCCACCTCCAAAGTCAAATCTTCAAGTCAGCCTTAAAACAAGTTGGCGAAATTGCCTCAAACTAATTATCAAAGTCAGCCTCAATAAAATTAACAAGTCGGCCTCAAATTGGAATTTCAAACAACTATAAATACCCAATTGCATTCAATCTTTCTGTGGTCAGAAATAAAGGAAGTTTCAATTTGAAGTTTCGGTCTGCTGTTTCAAGTTTCGGTTTGCAATTCAAATGGAAACAAAAAGGAATGCGAAGGGCTAGATAAGAAGAAAATTTGTCAGTGAAGATGAAAGGGGTTGGTCATGATGTTTTTTTCTGTCATTCATGTCACTTCGAAGCCAGTTACAGGGACTGAGGATACTAGGATGCAATTGCAGCAGTTGCAGGAAAGAAGAACTAACTTAGAGGATGGAGGGAGCTTTTGTCTTTGGTCCAAGGGTCAAGCTTGTTTCAATCTGATATGAATCTATAGCGGAATAGTTTGATTGGGTTTTCCCCTCCTTAGGGGTTTTTCCCTAGCTGAATGCCTACATTTTAGTGTTCTCTTGGTGTCTTTAAAGATTTGGCAATTGTCTTGATGATAAACACATAATAACAAAGAAGAAGAAAATAAAACTAATCACAAGAAATTGTCAAGTATTGGAGAAATCATTTTAATAAGAAGCCCTAACTATTATGCCCTGATTTCTTAACTCTCTGATCTGGTCAAGAAGAGATCATCCACATATAATACCAAGATGAGTGATCCACCCTCAACGAGTACAAAGTACAAGCTGGGATCCGCCTCACTCATGGTGAAGCCCAAACCAAGAAGTTATCCATCAATATTGGCATACCATGCATGTGGAGCCTACTTCAGCCCATAAAGGGCCTTCTTCAACCTACATACATGGGAATCTCTCCCATGCACCTCAAAACCCTAAGGCTGTTTGATATAAACCTCCTCCTTAATTGCTTTGTTGAGGAAAGCAATCTTCACATCCATCTGATGTATCATCTACCCCAACTCTGAAGCAATGGACATAACTAATCTAATAAATGCATATCTGGCAACTGGTGCAAATGTCTCCTCATAGTCTACTCCCTCCTTCTAGAAGAACCCTCTCACCACGAACCTTGCCTTATACTTCTTGATACTACCATCAGTTGCATGTTTGATCTTGTAGATCCGCCAAGAAGTGACCACAAACTTCCCCTCCAATCTTGGTACTATATCCCAAACACCACTGCTCATGATGGAGCTATACTCCTCACAAGTGGAAAGGCTCAAACTCGTTGATGTTGCTCGATAATGCCAAATAACTAGAATATTTGGTCGGTGGTCTGCTCTGCCTAAAAGTGCTACTAGGAACCTCCACATGCTCCACAACATCTCTCAATGTCTACTTGGCCCAACTTGGCCTCCTCCTGCTAGAGCTCGAAGGAATATCCAACTCATCCTCTGAATTTTTAGGTTGCATCCCTGCTAGTGCTATTGGTCCCTACTCATCCTTAGGAGCCTCTCGCTCCTGCTCCTCCACCATTGTTAACTACCTCACATTAAATCTCCTAAGTGTCCTATCCTCATCAAATATGACATCTCAACTCGATCACCTTTTTCTGTCCTGGAATGTAGACTAGGTAGGCCTTTGAGGCCTCACTGCAACCAACAAACACACCCCTCTCATATAAGGGCTCTAGTTTAGTCCTCCTCTATAGGCACATGGACATAAACTAGACTACCAAATATGTGCAAATGACTCACATCCGATTTCACTCATGTAAATAGCTCCTCAGGAGTCACATCCTGTTTCACTCATGTAAATAGCTCCTCAGGAGTCACATCCTCCAACAACCTATGAGGACTCGTGTTCTGCACATACATAGTTGTATTGTAGGCCTCCACCACAAGAACATAAGCAACTCCTGGTCATAGATCATTGCCCTCGCTTCCTCCATGATGGTCCTATTTTTCCTCTTCACAAACCCATTTGTTAAGGGTTGTAAGGTATTGTGAGCTCCTTCTTTATTGCTGCTTCCCTGCAAAAATATAGGAACTCATTGGAGGTATACTTGCCCCCATTATCTAATCTCAACACCTTAATCTTCCTCCCTATTTGGTTCTCCACGAGAGCCTTGAACTCCTGAAACTGAGGGCGACATTAGTTTTAATGATTAGAGGGATGGATATGATCATTGGAGAGATGTACAGCAAACCAATTGTTATTGGAAAGGAAGAGGAGGAAGCAACAATGGCAATGACCCACCTACACAGTCTACATGGCTCTTGACCTGTAGCCCACTTTGCTCAGTATTATTTTTAAAAACATCAAAAATCAAATTTGTATCAGTCAAAAGTCATGATGTATCTGCCCTCATCGTATTTCTAGGAAACTTTCAAGGAATGCTCCATGATACTTTAAGTGTCTAGCACACAACATCTATCAAAACACGCAATACAATTGTCATAGTTTATGGAAAACACCATGCTCAGCTAGACCAAACATCCATGATGGCCCCATTGTTTAACAAGACGAAACATGCCACACAGTTGGGAGGGATTGAAGCCTAGTGGGAGGGTATTACCATCCTCACTTAACCAACCAATCAAGAACCCCAGTGGTCTAGTAGGAAAAAAAATTTGTTGTTTCAAAGATGTAATGGATATGATGTGTTTGATAAAGTCAAATGGTGTTAATTTGAAATTTGAACAGAGAACGAATTCTAACAATCCCATTGGATTTTCAGGGGTAGTAGGCATTAGTGGGGTTCTCTTAGGACCGAGAAGAAATATTAAGTGCACATACACTTGGAGCATAGGAATTCTATCTAACAACCCAGCAAAAGTCTATTGAATTTCCATGACCTTGGGTCTAGGTTGGAGTCTTAAAATCACTGACGTTACCAAACCAAGAATCTCAACCATAAACTACTTTGCACAGCAGAAATATAAAGCAGTAAATCACATATGCACAAATATACACGGTTTTTTAAATATTGTACAATAATGTACAATCACCAATTTTCGTTATATTAAACCAAATTTGAATAATATAACAGCCTATGGTATACAAGATACAATGACAAACTTCATTGAAGCTTCGATGTCGTATCTTGTCCTGTCGGTCCTTCGCTCTCGTACTGCTCACTAGCTGCCCGTTAGTCCTTCAAAGTACAACACATTGAGACTCCCGGAGGGCTGCCACCTATCACTACTACAAGTCACTTTTGCTACAATGAACACAGAGTCATCAGACTACTCTCTGGGTAGGCCTAATTCTCAAGCTCCAATATGCCTTCTAGTAGCCTCTTTCGTCCATCAAAGAGCTACTCTTTAGGTTGCAATACTTCACCCAATCACGCACCAACAACGTCCTTCTTGTCTGCTGCTCTAGGGCTACTTTCGGTAGCCAACACAGCACCCTCCAATCAGATCAATGGCACCCAATCACGTCACTGCAAGATCTGCTCCTAGTTGGAGTTTCTTCACATCCAAGACAACTCCAACACTTGGCTCCCACAGGCTGCTAGAATGATCCAAACTGGTCAACACCTTTGACCCAACATCCTCATACTTATACTTGAGTACTGGTGCACTATTACAGTCCTGCGCTTCTAGTTAGGGCATCAACATATACCCTAACAGCCACCTCTAAACGTTGCAACAGTCCTCAATAAGAGTGCGGCTTTCCTCCCTTGTAATGTTGTTGTCCTACGCTGCCTGTATCAAGGATCTGTTGTAGGAGTATGGCCTTACAGTCCTACGTACCACCATAATTTAGCACAAAGATTTGCGGCCTACAAAATCATGAGGGAATCCACCCTAAACTGCACCAGAACATCCCAGAATTTTCACTGATCTTTGGCCTTGTTCCCTGCTCAAATTCAGACCCAAAACAGTGAAGAACAACACCTTAAATCATGTCCAGATTTGCATTAGGCCTGCAGCCTACCTCCTGTAACAGCTCGGCCTTACCACAGATGTATTCTTGCCCAAACAAGCCCTTAACTCCTTCGTCCTCCTTCTCTTGAGCTCGGCCAAATTTCAGAGAGATATCTATGAGATGTTACACACTTGGATGCTTCAAATGACATGTCTTCACCCTCTCTTTATAGCCTAAAGAGGGGCTCCAACGAATTAGTGAACATACCCTTGCAACGAATTTACATCAACCCTACATGACTTGAAAACCAATAATTGATTTGTCAACTTCAAAAATTCATTTCTCCACTTCTACAACTCGGAATTCGACAATTCTCGAAGCGTTAGATTCGTCTTTCCACCCTCTATCGTCTCATGCCATCACATGTAGAAATGTGCCTCCGGAATTGCCCCAAACACAATTTGGTGCAAAACCCCATACTTGGGTTCCAAGCCCACAAGTGACCCTTGTGGTGCTTTGCCCTCCAAACCCTGAACCCTAGGGCTTGGAGTACCTCCCAAGCTACAAAAATCAACAAAGTCTACACTCTGCTTCAAGGAGTTCGAGTTGTTGCCTCTCTTCAAATCCCTAAGTTGATTGTCGTGGGGGACTCGCTAATTGTAATCAAGCATATGGTACTTGATACTAATCTGACCAACTATTGGCCACCAGCAGTTCTCACTATGATTAGAGAGGTGTTGTGGAGCATCCCAAAGGTCAAGTATTATCACACTTTCTGAGAAAATAACATAAATGTGGACTATCAAGCTAATCTCGCCATTAAGCGAAAATAAGGTTTCATTAAGCTTAACAGTAGGCTCTATCAACAGCCAATACCTTAAGGATGGATGGTTGATCAACTTGTGTCACGTCTCAATTTAAGAAGCACTTGGCTCCAATGCAAGGTCATGAATGGAAATACATCTTTGTCAGAGTGATGTGACAGCCTCACATTTTTGCCCTCATGCCAAGCCAAAACTACAATAATGAAACATATGCCCCTGTTTTGCACAACAGAGGTGGAATGATTAAGTTGGACATACAGGGCTTTAGCAACCTCAGTTTGGAAACGGAGAGTTTGTTTGGCTCATCTTCATTTGGAATCTGTCTGAATCTGATAAGTTTTAGCTGAGGAGGTGGATTGCGCCTTGGTCACCTGATCAACCCCTTTGAGGCTGCATGCATTCCCCCCAATTGCATTGTCTATGGTCTTTTCTTTTCTCACCTCTCTCATGTCTATGCGCAAGTTTGTTGGTGACTACCTCGGAGGTGGCTCTTTGACCTAGGGCTGATCAGTGGTTCACAGTCCTTATTTGTTCGCCCACAGGTTGGGTCATCTGCTTTGGTGGTCCTCTACCCTGAGAAGTTTTGATTTTGTGCCTGAATCAGGGGGGGTCTTTCCAGTCTTCCCCCTGGACTCTTTCTATGCTCAGCGTCCTGCCCATGCCATCAGCCTATTTATCTCGAGATGCAACATATCTCAGCTGGCTCTAATGGATATCAGAGCCTCTCTCTTATCTCTCTCACGACAGCTGCAATAATAGGAATGTGCTATAGAACACAAAGGCATAGTTCTGGATATCATGGTCAGACTCAAAAGCCAAGTCAGCAAACTGGAAGTTGAATGTGCCACCCTTCGATCCATCATTACTACGTTTTATCACGTTGTGCCAGAATACTACAGTTGGTCTATCTGTTATTCAAACGATACTGGCAGCAAGGCAAGCAGAGGAAGCAGAGCAGCCCAGTCTTCCAGATCCCAATGCACCAGCACAGAACTCTCGTGCAATGTAGCCTTTTGGGGCAGCTGCTGACTCTGGTGTTTCTCCCCATCCCCAAAGTTAATGTTTTTTTAGAGTTTCATGGCTATATGGGTCTTTCTGTAGGATCTAAAGAGTCCGGTTTTTTGTACTTGTTTTGGATATCTACCGGCTGGCTTTTGCCAATTCCAATCAACATAATAGCTATGTACTATCAATAGACTATCCCTCTGTAATCTCTTTGCACTGATGTTGATTGACAAAACTCTCAGCCTTTTTACATAACGCAAAATTATCTACGAATTCCTGTTAAAAAAGAATAATCCCATTGGATTTTGTATATATGTACTTTGCCCTCTATTTAATGATAAAATAATTAACCTTTACTGAAAAATTGGGTTACTCAATCTGCTATCCACGAAGATATTTCCAACAGCTCTCTTCAACCTAGGTCATTCACCAGATGACAATCTTCAACTCTGCCTCCAGGATTTCCTGCAATTGATAGTAAATCCATGCTTTTGATATTGCTTTGCGATTGTTAGCAAGTACAATCCCATTTGGGTTGTGCTCTCATAGCTGTTTTCGAACTTTCTACCGTGCTTTGAATGAATAATTTTCTATTTTCTTTCATTTTGGTGTATTAAACTTCAATGGATACGACCATTTTATAGTGCTGTATCATTTTATGCTTATTGTACTATTAGAGTGCAAGAAATTATTATTACCGCGAATAAACTTCATATATTTCAACCTTGGCAAACTCATTAATTTCACCAAAAAAATCGAATTGTGCAGATTTAAACTAAACATGGCGACCACACCAACCAACAGATCGCCTAACCATTTCAAGCAATTAAGTGAAACAGGCCCCTGTGTCTCAACAGTGTCTGCAGTGAGACTGATACCTAACCATTTCTAGATCCTGTGAATATCAAGAAGCTAACTCAGAATAATTGTTGCTACCCATATAGGTATGATGCATCAGGCTGGACTACGATTCTGTTCTGTGTAGAAAAACTACATATAAATGTTGCAGCCACCGAGGCAACTGTTTTCCAGGGCATAGGCAATAGAAAAAACAATGAAAAGCCCATGAATTACCTGATAGAGATAAACGAATGCTATCGCAAAAGTGAAGGGCGAACTGAAATTGAATTTGGAGGCGACCCATAGCGAGACGAGGGCAATGCCCACGTGGATCAGCAAACTCATCTTCTGTTCTATCTGGGAGTTGTTGAGCCACCGTATGAAATTCTTTGCCTGAAACTGTCTCAGATTATAGAGCGACCATGTCTCAGATTATAGACCGACCATGCCTTTCGTTCTCAGATCTATTCGCGGTGGGTTTTGAACCGCTGATGGGATGAATACGTGTGACCATAACCATCTATAATATCACCATTTTACCGAGCTTGCCTCCGACGAAGTGAGCAGTTTCGTCAAACGTGATAAAAATTGCATGGTGGCCTTCATTACGTATTTCAGTACCGTAGCCTCGAATTAAAAGGCATGCCACGACAGATCCTCTGTGTTGGCCCTATCATGTTAAATTTGTCGCTTTCGCCTATCACCTCATGAAAGTTCTGTGTTCATTGAAAAGTGGCTATATTATTTAACCGGCATAAAGCTATAAAAGTAACCTAATGAGAGTATGATTCAAATTTTAAATTTCAAATGAATTTTATGATTTCAGGATAAGATGGTTTGTTGGGTCAATGAAAGTTGGCTGATTTAATGCTTTATGTTATATTTTGATTGGCAAATCAAGTTAATGAAAGTTGGCTGATTTAATGCTTTATGTTATATTTTGATTGGCAAATCAAGTTAATGAAAGTTGGCTGATTTAATGCTTTATGTTATATTTTGATTGGCAAATCAAGTTAATGAAAGTTGGCTGATTTAATGCTTTATGTTATATTTTGATTGGCAAATCAAGTTAGGTGATTTGATTTAATACTTCATGTTATATTTTGATTGGCAAATCAATTTATATCTCATAAAAAAGTTATAAAAGTTATTATTTAAAAAAAAAATTGCTATAAATATTAAATAAAATTAACAATCCATGTTGTCCACACTCGTTTAATTTATAAATATGGCTGATATAATATTTAATATTTAATAAGAATAATAAAGATCTCGTAATAATTTTTAAATTTTTAAATTTTTTAATAAATATGTGATGTATTGAATTTTTTGATATTATTTTTTAGAAGCATTGATAGTGTTAAGGGTTTTCTCAAACGAAAAATATTTAATTATTTTATATAATAATATAGAAATATTAGGTAATAGTTGATTTAATTATTAGGTTTTGATTTTATTTTTTTAATATAATTTAATATTTAAGATAATATAAAAATATATGTAGATATTTTTAATTATTAGGTTTTGATTTTATTTTTTTATTTTTTATTTTATTATATAATATTTTGATATTGGAGTAGTCTTTTAAGTTAAATTTTTGGAATTTTTTTTTGGAATTTATAGTTTGTAATATGACGAAAATTATAGTTAAATTTTAATGTGTGTTGTTATAAACTGATTTTTTTATTATATAAATAGATGCAGCGCTCTCAAAAATTTTTGTGGCACTTTAATTATGAAAAAATTACTTGTCAAATTTATAATTTCAATAAATCCCAAAAAAACTTAAAATTATTTTCCAAATCATACTCAAAAAATTACTCCTTCAATATTAAAATAATATAAAATATTTAATATTATATTTTTGTAATTTTAAATTTTTTGTATTAAATATATGAATGTGCTTCGATATATAAGTAAAAAATTGGATATCGCCCTAAATAATGCAGAGTGCTCTCCAACATAAAATGAATAATAATCTATGAGTACTAATCCAAATAAAACTTCAATTTATGGATTTGGATTTTTGTTTTTAATTAAGACCTTGTAATTGATTTCCCCAACTATAAATACTCATCAGCATAAAGAATAATAAAAATTATAATAGAGTATATATATAAAACTTTCGAACTTTCTAAGTTTATGGATTGGATGTTTTTAAATTAAAGGTGGAATAAAGATATTGAGGAATCATGTACAATGGTGTATAGTAGATTTTAATAATTTATTTTGTTTGTTAGGGATAAGTTAAAAAAAAATAGTTTTTATTATTTTTTTATTAAATATATATTTTTGTTATTAATTGAGTAAATAAAGAAATAAATAAATAAAATTATTAAAAATTATAGGAAAATATGTTCATCGGTAGTTTAATTGGCAATTATTGTGTTATGAAGTATTATGAAAAGCAAGGTTCTTACGAGCGAGAGAGATTATCATAAATCTTGAAGGAAAAACGGAAATCAAGTTTGTTTGGGGCCTAGGGTTGAGACCATACAACCTTGTCGGAATGTATGGTCTCTTTTTGGGTCTTTAGTTAGCCAAAGAACAAGGTATCCCTTCTATTGTTGTTTTAAGAGGCTCTCTTCTAATTATTCAATACTTATGCTCGACCTCTCTCCCTATGAAAAATGCACTTGCTTTCCTTCTTAGTAGAATCTTTGGCATATTGGAGGCTTTCTCAAAAATCCTTTCATCATATACTCAGCAATCAGAATCAAGAAGCTGACAAGTAAGCCAATAAAGCTTGCCAACTTAAAGAAAGGCAGCTTCGTATTAATGACCAACTCCCTTAGAAACCTATTCCATGATCAAGATAAAGCTTTGGCCTCACTCCTTCATCAATCATCAAAGTTCACAAAGGAAGAATGTAACGAGATTAGACCTTGGTAAGGTTTTATTTACTCTCCTCCAAAGTTTGAAGACCCTCCTCCTCATGGATAGCAAATTTGGCAGCATCACTTCATTTTCCCACACGCTCCATATTCGTGTGATATCTCCTAGATAGAAATATCAAGTTAATAGGCCCTTCACAAGGACATATGCCTCGTCCTACAACATGGAATGTATGCATTATAGTGCAAGATCACATTTAATTGTAAACTCCTCACAATTACTCAAGATAATCTACTTCCACAGTTCTTGGTGTCGAAGGAAATCTAGAAAGCGTGGGAAATCATGTATCCAAGGTAGTCGTTCATGCATGTTGAGCTCATGCCGAGGCTACCAAATTTGATCTGTAAGGTTAATTATGAAGACTGAACGGATGCAAAAGATAGCATTTGGTGCCTTTTGTGGGTTGGATCATCTGCTCTCACTTCAAGGAGTCTTCCTTCCAAGCGGGTTTTTTCCTTCATGCTCATTGTTTCTTGTAATATTTGTTCCATGCTTCATAATCGCCCTCCAGAGGTATCGAAACGAGTTTTCACATAATATCCTTCCTTTGTTATCACCTCCAAGGGCTTTGGTAGCCACACAAGCAACTCCCCTACCTTATTTCCCTCATTCAATGTGTTTGGGTGAGCATCTTGGGCCTAAGTCAACTCAAAAACCAACATTAAACTCCAAAGGCAGGGTTGGTATTTGCAGTGCGCAGTCACTTCACCGAGCCCCTCTATGGTTATTGACCGTTGTTTTGCAGGCTCTGGCACCCCTTGGAAATGAAATGAAATGATATTTTAAAGTCCACAAGACTAAAAATAGTCTATGAGAACATTATTTCCCTGTTTTTCGCTCGTTGCAATTCAGTCCTTTTCCGATTCAAATTGATGATGAGCTTACCCAACCTTCCAACAATCCCCTCGCTAAAAAGATAATGCCAAGAAACTGATGCTAACATGTTCTCATAACTTTCTCTGATGTCTTTGAATGCATCACATTCCAAAATGAAATGTTTTTCCAATTCCACAGCCCCATACGTGCAAAATGTACACACCCTTTCTTCCCAAGCTTCTTTAGGCCTTTTCCACCGTCCTGTTTCACACCGAAGTTGACGTGAGTTGGAATGCAACGAGTCAACAAGTTTGTTCAACAGTTCAAATGACTCACGAATGCCACCAATGTCCGCACTGGCCTCTAGATTGGTATGCAGAGGTCTTAGATCTATGTCATCAAATCTTATTTCTGACAAAAATTGTTCAAAGTCAACAAGTTAAAATGCGTTAAAATGCAACGCATGGAGGACGTGATGGATGGGATGTGTTTTCAACTGGAAGATCTCCATGCTCAGAGGAATAATGAGGACTCCAGAAGCACAACAAGTAGTGCTCAAACAAACCATATGTTAATTGATCCACCTCAATAAGTTATGACAAATCTATACAAATATCTTTTTGTAAATGGTCAATTTTATAGAATCTACAGTTGCAAAAGTGTGAATTTTGGCTCCACAAAGATGTGTCACAAAATTTTGCTAAAGTAATTAGAGTTATCTCTTCCTCTCCTCTTAGAACCTCTAATCATTCTAAGCAAAATGTAATCCTCCCATCTTGCTGTGTCCAGACACAGATGTAATAACATTTTTTTTCTTATTTGTGTCAAAAAAATTATAGGAAAATAATATTTTATGTTAACTCTAGCCATCTCAAAGAGAAATAAATTGCCTAAAAGGAAACTCGCTTCCTAAATCTCTTCATAATAAATAAAATTTAATTAATATGAAACTTGGTAAGAATGAGTGGGATGATAAATAGAAACTAATCAATATGGAACTGGTTGCTAGTATTAAGAATGGGTAGGATGGTAAATGGAATATTAATTAACATGTAACTTGTTGTGAGTATTTGTTAACCATATCTCAATAAACTATAATGGTGACCCATATCTCAAAAAATTATAATGATGTTTTAGTGGTGTTATGTAATTATTATTTATTTTGGAGTTTTTGGCTGAAAAAATAAATTGGTTAACTCTTCATCTTTGTTGTTTAAATTACTGCATATATGGAATCAGCATTATGAAAAACTCTGGGGCACTCAAATTGTGGAGAGTTCCTGAATCAAACTTGTGATTCCAACAAATCCCTTTCAAATTCTAGGAAAATTAGATTGAAAAATATGCTAGACAACCCTTCAAAACTTATAACAGATAGACTACAACATGCTTTACCCAATGCCAAGATTATTAATATTAATGTATAATAATAAAAAATTATAATAATGCTTTGTCGAATGGTAAGATTATTAATATTAATGTATAACAATTATAATTTTGTTTTCAATTATGGGATATTTATATATTTTAAAGATATTTTTATATTATCGTTTATATTGATAAGTTAATAAATAACTTTGACTTATAATTTTTTTTAATTGCGTTGAAAGGTAAACATTTTAACTCCGCCAAAATAAAATAAAAATAACCCTATGTTAAAATAAAATTAAAAAAAAAAAAATAAATAAATAAATAAATAAAAAAAAAAAAAAAATAAAAAAAATAAAATAAAATAAAATAAATAAATAAATAAAAAATAATGTTTATTATTTTTTTAATTAATTTTTGTTGAGTACCTTATGAGATAATGTTGAGTGAAACAAGAGCAACTCTTATCGAAGCAATTACTGTGGTGGACTCATAAGATATCTAAAAAGAATTGAGCAAATGGGAGTAGGTAGATGACCTAATGTTATCTTCAATGAATGCATGAGTGAAAGAAAGAAAGAAAACATGGATGAAACAAAAATACACATGGATGCAAAAATGGAATATCTACCTCAATGCTTGTCCCACAAATAGCAAGGATCTAAAGAATTTTGTTATGGGTAAAAGAGTTGGGTAGAAAGAAGAAGAACTACATTAAGGAATTCAACCCTACATGTGATCTACAACAAAAAGAGTTCATTGGAGCTAGCATAAAAGGTTCTTATTGCTCAATTAAGAACCAACTCACATCAACTTAGGTGTGAAACATGACGGTGGAAAAAGCCTAAAGAAGCTTGAGAAGAACCGATGTGTACACTTTGCACTTCTGGGGCAGTGGAATTGAAAAAACATTTCATTTTGGAATGTGATGCATTCAAAGACATCAGAGAAAGCTATGGGAATATGTTAGCATCGGTGTCTTGGCGTTGGCGAGGGGATTGATGGAAGGTTGAGCCAGCTCATCATTAACTTGAATAAGAAAATGATTGAATTGCAAAAGGCGAAAAGTAGGGAACTAATGGTCCCATATACTATGGTAAAACATCATTTCAATTCATTTCATTAAAGTAAACTTGATTTGGTCAAGTTACTGGTAATTTTCGAGCTCCAAGTCTATGAGAACCCATGGTATTTCCCACGGTATTCATGTGGAATATAGCCTATTTAAAGGGGGGAATTAAACCAACATAGATCCATCATTTTTGTTGAGTAGATAAAGTAAACTTGATTTGGCCAAGTTACCGTGGTTTTCTAGCGTGAGAACCATGGTATTTCTCATGGTATTCATGTGGAATATAGCCTATTTAAAGAGGGGGATTAAACCAACCTAGATCCATCTTAACCCAGATCTACCAAGCAGAGAGAGGGATCGAATCTCTTAAGATGGAGTGTTTTTATTTATATCTTAAATTTAAATTAATAGATATTTATATGTTTTAGAGATATTTTATATTATTGTTTATATTGATAAGCTAATTAACTTTGACTTATAATTATCTTAAATTTAAATTATTAGATATTGATATGTTTTAGAGATATTTTGTATTATTGTTTATATTGATAAGTTAATTAACTTTGACTTATAATTATTTTAATTTTAATTTTAATATTTTTTAATTCTGTCCATAAGCCTATTTATTTTGGAAGAGGGCTTGGATAATTTTAATTTGATTATTATGTCGATAGTAGGGATTTAACCTCCTAAAATATTCATAGTAGTATACAAAAATCAAAGGTTGAGATTTATATCCAAAGTAGTTATGCCCTTTTTGCCCTTTTAATTAATTGATTCATTAAAAAATTTCTCATATGAAGTGACTTATGGTTTTTTTGAGCATGTGGTATTGACCTATGGTATTGTAACAAAGTCTATTTACACATTACGAATATCCATGGTGAAATGGGGCAAATCTCCATGTTTAAGAATCTTGTTCCATGTTTTTTTAAATAATGTATATATGTTTAACTTATATAATAATTCTTTTTATAATTATTAATAATAATAATTTAACATAAAGTTATAATTTAGTTATTTTTTATGATATTTTTAATTTTAGCAATGTAGCATATCATAGGCAAGGCCAGTATTTACCAGTATTTTCTTTTTTAACCATCAAATACAAATAAGTGATGATGGTTAATTTTACAAATCTTCAATTTGAATGGATGACTTAAAAATTTACCCCTGTGTGTGTGTCGCACAAACACACACAAGCAATTCCAAATACAATTGCAAAATACAAAAGAAGTTAGTGATCATGTTGGTTGAGATTCCAAGATAAGTTTTACACTATGCAACACCCACAATTCTAAGACTTTAAGATGAGACTTAAAGATAAAAATAGAATGCCCCATTAGTGAGCTTGTCTCTTCACTCACATTATGCAATTTTGCATTGTGCACACTTAAGCCTAAAGGTTAAGGTTTAGACTCACGCTACATGTCCACATCCATGGATCATTAGTATTCGATATAAAACACTAAGTGAATTTTCTTGTTTATGTGGGTGGAATGGTAATTTTCCATTTGATTTTGAGAGTGTTATGTAGTTTCTTTAGTGTTGGCAAATTGGGGATAGACCTCAACTTTTACAAAATGGGTCTATTTATTAATTTGATTATAAAATAAATTTTGCGCTTGGATTTGGAAATCTCAAATGTGTTGTTACTAGGACTATGATGCTACCAATACATTCATACTTGGATCTAACAACAACTATGTTTGAGCCATTTGTGTTACTCTGTGTGAAGGGGAGCTCTATTTTTTTCATTGTCAAAAGATTATGAATTTATTCAAAATGCATTCCCCGCACATTAATATTTCTTGAAACCTTAAGATCCTCCCAATTTCCTATTTAAAAGGGAGTTGTCATTAGTGCGACTTTTTGGAAGCTTTCCCGGTGGGTTTTTTCGGTCTAATTTCTTTAAAATTCGGCAGGAATTTATTGAAATCACAATTTTGATGGGTAACCCCTACACAATCCAAGTGTCCTAGGGGATTTTCAGGGTGTTCAATCCATATAAGTCAAAAACACATTTTAAATAACACAAATCAAAATTTCACCTCAATTTTTTCCGCGGATTATGGCACCGGAAAGTCCAAAAAGTCGCATTAAAGACAACTCCATTTAAAAATGGCTTCAAACTTGTTTTTATTATTTATAAGGTCCTCTTTAAATCCAACTCATCGTATTGAAGGCTAATACCAATTGTTTCTCTTTAAAATATATTATAATTAATGGGTTTGACCAAGCTGCTTGAAAACTTTTCAATAATGGTTTAGCATACTTTTTTAATCTTTGAAATTACATAAATAATGACTATTCATAATTGCACCAAGTCATTGGATAGTTTGGAAATAAGATTGAACATGGTTGAATATGTATCATCTTTTTAAAGTAATGTAAAACATATACATTTATGATATTACTTGTTGAAGGGTAAATGATATTTAAATGATGGGTAAAAATAAAAGTAACCCTATAAAACGACATATGAAGGAAAATTTTAAAGGCAAATCCGTCTTTAAAAAAATTACTTGAATGGTAGGAGCGCCATTTAAATCTATATCATGATCATGGAGTTTTGATGCTTATTATAGATTGATGTCTATCGACTTTTACCGATTATCTAATAATTTATATGGTTGGGCTAGTTATATTTTTGATAGACATCTATTTTGGAATAAGACTTCCATTATTTTAATTTAATTATCAATAATAATTAGGTGGGTGGTAGGGATTTAACCTCTACCAATATTCTAGAATATTCTTAGTAGTAATCATATAGCAAAGATTGAGATTTATTTCAAAAGTAGTTATGTGGCTCCCTTTTAATTAAATTTATTACTTAAAACTAGCCATATAAATTAAATGATTACTAAACACTCATATGCGTCAAAATATTTACCTCATGATACATCTCACATTGCCAAGATTTTAAAAAATCAATAAAAATTATTATTGTTGTTGTTAATTATAAAACAATTTGTTATACATATATACATTTAAATAAACATGTAACAATATTCTTAACCATGGAGATTCCCCCTCAATTTATAGTGGAGATTCTTAACATGTAAAAAGGCTTTGTTACAATACCATTGGTCAAAAACATGGTTTATTAACATCGCATGCCCAAAATACATAACTCATGTTCGTATGACCTTTTTATAATGGATCAATTTAATTAAAAGGGCCTAACTAGTTTTGAAATAAATCTCAACCTTTGATTTGTGACTACTATTAAGAATATTTTAGAATATTAGGTGGAGGCTAAATCCCTACCATCCACCTAATAATTATTGATAATTAAATTAAAATTCTAGACTTCTATTCCAAAAGTGTAAAAATATCATATTTACATGACTTATGGTTATCTTCGTGATAAAATAGATATGAATATCCATGATTAAGAATCTTTTTACGTGTTTTTTTTAAATGTATATCGATTTTTAATTCATATATATATATATATATATATATATATATATATATATTATATATATATATATATATATATATATATATATATCATCATTATTATTATTGCATTGAGAGACGCTTTCCAACCCAATATGGTAGAGATATTGCAATGTAATGTCATGTAAACATTTTGACTCAACCCTGTAAACCAGCCTAGATCCATCTTAACTATGGATCTACCAAGCGTCAAGAGGGATCAAATCTCTTTTCGCTCTAAAAGCGGCTTGCATCTCAAGATATTTGATTCCTCTTGATGCTTGGTAGATCTGGAGTTGAGATGGATCTAGGCTAGTTAAGATAAAGTTATAATTGCTACTTCGAAAGACACTCTCCAACCCAGTATGGTTGAGATGTTGTAATGTCCTATTTAACATTTTGACTTGGTCAGAATAGAATAGAATAAAATAAAATATATCCACCACAGTATGGTAGAGATGTTGTAAAGTCCTGTTTGTGGAATTTTCTACAAGGTGAGCAGTAGAAAACAATTTTATGATATGATAATTACTACCTAATGATATTCAATCAAATTATCTTATGCCATTGACATCATTGAGCAATTATGCATATAAAATATCAACAATAAATGCAACAGAAATAGTAAAGATCATAGAAAGCCAACCATGCACAGTAGAGACAATATTTTAACCCGGGAAACCCAACCTCAGGAGAAAACCTAACAACTGTTCTTTTAGGAGAAAGTATTCGTTAGCAATGTTTACAAATCCAATTTGTCTAGAAATTTGTGCCAATTACACATGCAAATACTAGTCAAACTAGCCAAAATGCTCAAAAGTCAGCATTGGTCAAACAATCAATTTGAGGTCAAAATTCGCCCCTGCGGCTCCTATGGTCAAGTTCCTACACACATGCGAGCCTCCTACAATTCATTCAAACTTGGTCAAACTCATCCTAAAATAATTCAATCAACTCAAGTCAAACTCGGTCAAACAAATAGAGAAACAACTCTCTCAAAATAGTCAACTCATCCTCCTTTTCTCCACATGTGCCACTGTCCAAGAGATCTCAAAAAAATCAAGATGAAACTCACTTACTTGATGGAGAAAATGAGATGTCACATCATCTATACATACTAGTCAAATGGGGATAAATTAACCCAAGGGACACACCCTTTCATGAGCTAGGTCAACTTGTCTTCGTGGGCCGACTTGGTGCCCCAAAAATATTTTTTTTTTATTTTTTATTTTTATTTTAATTTCCATAAGCTAACTTAGATAGCTATTTGCAATGCGGTAATGACTCCCAATGCTACACAAAAATCAACACACGCTCTTAGATTCTCCTTAGCTGAAATTTCACCTCCATAAGAAAATTTCACAAGCTTACTATGTTGATGCATGTCTATAGATCACGCCATCTTGGAGTAGGCAATGTGAATATCCTTAGCCATTTATCCTTGGCCAAAAAAACATTGCCTGACCAAATTCCTTTATTGCCCCTCAGGTAAATGTATCAATCTTCTCTAGTCAAATCAACATGACCCAACCAAATTCCTTTATGGCTTCTCAAGAGAGGATCTACCCTTGGACCATCCACCCATAGTCAAATCAACATGGCCCAACCAAATTCTTTTATGCCTTCTTAGGTGAATTTCATCTTTCTCCTCTGGTCAAATTAACACGACCCAACCAAGTCCTTTTGGCTTCTCAGGAGAAAATTTGTCTAATCCTGTAATTTCCTTGGGCCATTCACCCCTGGTCAAACTAGCATGACCTAGCTAAATTCCTTTATGGCTACTTAGCTTAAAGTATCTATCTCCCCTAGCCAAATTAACATGGCCCAACCAAGTCTATTTGACTTCTCAGGAGATGGTTTGTCTGATCCTACAAAGACATTAATGCTCCCTTTCAATGAAGGAGACATTTTGCATCATGCCAAGCTTGTCTTTGAAGTATACAAGCTTATCTCTAGATAGAGGCTTGGTGAGAATGTTTGCAATCTGCTCATATATGGATATGTATTGGAGCTTCACTACTCCCTTATGCACCATGCGTCAGATGAAGTGAAGTTACATTGATTCACAACTTGCGACATTGGTTGCAATATACTCTGCATTGGTTGTTCTGAGTGCAACAGAAATATGCTTCCTGCTAAAGTAGGATATCATAGTTGATCCTAGGGTGAAAATATGAAGTTGAGTTACACTTTGTGAGAATTGCTTATGAAAAATTTGTGGTTGCATCTTTTCAGCCGAATTAAATTATTTTTCGGCTGAATTATTTAATTGTTTTCCACCGAACTAGTATTTTTTTGGATGAATGGATAAATTTAACTTTTGGCTAAAAGTTTGTATGTTTAAATTAATATCAACCTCGAATAACGTGCAACGAATTTTTGGTTGGTAGGAGGGAAATCCGGCTAATAGGTTTTTCAGCCAAAAAAGCTTTTTCAGTTAAACAAACTTTTCAGCAGAAAATAGTTTTATATATATGTGGTTCGTGAGCCCGTTGCAATTTTTTCGCAATGTTTTTCTTTCGTCTTGTGTTTCGACACTTTTTTTTTGTCACTATTGTTTCAACATTGATGTTTTGGAATTGTTCATCTGCATTGTGTTTTGGCACTGTTGTGGCAGATGTAAATTTGTGTTGTTTCGTTGGAGATATTTTTGGAGGTTCACTTTAAAAAATCTCACTAGTTATTTCTTGATTTTTCATATTGTTTTCTTGCTAATGTTTGATTTTTTTTTTTGTTTTTTCAGGTTCGTTGGGCACTCAAGGAGTTCTTTCACCTCTCAAGCACTGGAGGAATTCTATCGGATGCCTCGTCCTCCTATCAAGTTGACCACAGAACCTCAAAAAATCAAGTACTTTATGTTTTGGTTTTGCATATATAAATTTCTGTTGTTGCACAGTAGGAATTTTTGCAAGTTCACTTCAAAAATCTCGCTAGTTATTTCTTTTCTTTTTTCATATTTTTTTCTTGCCACTGTTGATTTTTATTTTTATTTTTCCATACTACATGGAAACTGCAACCTATTAATTTAGTATGTTCAGACCCACTCAGACAATTTTAGATATAATCTAGACAAAATAAGGACTTACATACATAAAAACTCTTATGATTCCATGTTTTAAGAGGGTTGAGTGCTTGATAAAATAAAGGCAACAAAATCATTTATAAACCCTCCACCAATGCAAAACTTCAAATCTGAGTTCTACTCTGGATCACAAGCTTGATGCAAAGTGACCTTCATAGATAACCTTCTTTTGATTTTTTTATGTTGGATCAAACTACTTCAGGCTTGCATGTGATGACAAAGAATGAAGATTTGTGCCACAAGATAACTCAACCAAACATTGAGAGGGTCGAGAAAGATACTCCAATATTTTAGGGCTTTGAATCATAATTACTTTATTTATCAAGGGTTGAATGTATCGCTGGTTAGGGAATGAGACATCTAGCTAAAGGATTGTCAATAGCTCGGATCTGTACATGTATCATCACTTTTAGAACCACTTCAAGAGGCCAAAATGTTCAAGAGTCTTCCATAGAACTATCCTCAACTCGACAAGCTACAAAATTTTGGAAGGCCGAGAAATTTTGCACTGGAACAAAAATTTGATCCATGCAATAAAATTTAGAAGATAAGTTGTAATGTGAAAGCCACCCTTAATAATATTATCAAGCCCAATATCCATACCAACATTTTCAAAGAAGAAATACAATGATCATGAGCACTTATTTAATTCAGATTAGGTGCTTGAGGAAAGTTAGAGTAAGACAATTGCCATGTTGGTGTAAGGTTGGGGTTTGCAATAGATTCTCTTTAACAGAATTCCCAATTTATGATTCTATACACTTTTGTATTAATTCTATTTCCTTTTTCTCAATAAAATATTTATTCTTTTTTCCTCTTAGAATTTTAACAAGATTTCTAAACTAGTATCATCATACAACTTCCATCATTCATAACATATCCTCCAGTCATGGAACACTAATCATGACCAAGAAAGACTCCATATACAACTGGGAGATCCACTATTATGATAGTTAATGATATATTAATTCATGGTGATGAAGTTATCCATGCACATAAGTATCAGATCTCTCCATAAGCAATGACTTTTAGAGTCAATAATGTAAATATTTTCCTCGACTTCATAGTAACTGGTACATCCCAATCCAATAAGTTCCTTGATTGAAAGTGGTAAGATATTATTTGTGGCTCCATTATCAACCATACAATTATAAAGTACAAAATCATGGTTTTCAAGAGAAATATAAAAAGGAGGTAATTGTGCTCATACCCTTGGTGGAAAATAATTTTGTCTTTGTTGGTTTCTAGCCAAAGTTGCTTCAATCCTTGAGTTTAATGAAATTGAAGTCTTGTATTTTCTAAAACCTTAAGAAATTTTTCCCTTTGTTGAGGAATCTTGACCACAATAAGAAATGGAAGAGTAATTTGTAAATTTATAAGGCCATTGACTATATTATAAGATATCTTCAATGTTCCATTCGCTTGATTCTTTGTTGGTTGTCAAATGACTTGTTGAGATGTTGATTTTGGAGTATTGTTAATTTCTTCACTTTGTCATCTTAACTTCTTGGTTTGAATTTATTTGCTTAAGATCTTGTTTGGATCATTTTTTCTTGATTTTCATCATAATATTCTTGTTCAATGAAATCTCCTTGAGCAAACAACTGCATATTTTCTTCATATTGTGTAGATTTTACAATATAAGGATCCTAAATCTTCTCATCTATCTAGCATTTTATATATTATTCAATCAACTTGAATGTAACTTCATGGACATTTTCTTCTAGCGTTCTTCTAGGAGAAAATAAATTGGATTTGGAAATTAACGTGCTCTTGGTCAACCCTTTCTCTTAATCTTGATGTATTGATATATCATTGATGGGTTGTTGTCGAGAAATATGATCATCATTTCTTTTAAGACAAATAGTTCCACTTTCCATTGATGTTTGGTATGGTTTAGTTGTATGATGTTTATTTTTTGTCATACTTTGGAAGCATATTTTGCAATGTTTCTTACATTCAGGGGTTGCCATTGAAAAATTCCCCTTTCAACTCCTTGTTCTTGAATTTATTTTGATGCGGAATAAGGCTGGGAAGATATGACTAACATTGATACTTGGCTTTGAACACACTCGAGAATGATTTCTAAATCATCATTAGTTTATGTCATATCTTCTTCCATCTATGTTTCTTTTCTTATTACTTCTTCTAGGGTGGTGATTTGAGAATACTTGATAGCATACTTTAAATTTGAGCGCATTGGATTTTCATAACATTCAAATACTATTATATCATTTGGATGTTGATATTTAGGAATTTGTTGCAGATTCTAAAAAGGGTAGAGATTAAAATCTTTGAGTTTTTCATTCTTTTCTAGATGAATTTGAGTGAAACTTG
This sequence comes from Pinus taeda, assembly GCA_000404065.3. Lineage (NCBI taxonomy): Eukaryota > Viridiplantae > Streptophyta > Pinopsida > Pinales > Pinaceae > Pinus > Pinus taeda. The sequence continues at coordinate 31,448 of APFE031560039.1, read as the reverse complement.
TTAGCAAGGTACGATATGAAAGTAATCGAGCATATCTCATTATGAATACTTCTTTGATATCATCAAAAGAAGAAATTGTTCCAGTAGGTAGTGAAAGACACCAATCATATGCTAGTCCTATTAGGATTTGCAAGAAGGCTCTAATCATGACTCATTATGTTGAATTAAATGAATATTACATATAGTCAATAATCGGTAATGATGTTTCTTAGGATCCATAATTTTATCACCACTAATAACAGGGAAAACTCATTGTGGAAGACTTGGAAGTTGATGTTATTCCCCTCTAAGATCAAGAGAGTTAGACCTTTGTCATCTTCAAATTTTCCATTTCGAGTTATTTTCTATATTTCTTATTTCATGTCTTTCTTTCCTTTCTTCATTTCTTGGTTCTTGAATCCTTCCTTGTACCTCTTAAACAAATTCAAAATTTTCACAACCTTCCTAAACAAGATTCACAATATTTTTAGAGACTCTTGACTTAATCTAGACAAAGGTTATGTCTTTCAAAAATATTAATATTTGGAATGGTGATCTTCTTTTGCTTCTTAATGGTGGAATAACTCAAGTTCTCAAGGTATTAATGTCTAATCTTAGCTTACACAAGTTTGTGTGCGTATTCACAAATTCTTGTTTATCATGTTTAACATGGATGGATCCATTGACCGTGAATTATCACATCATTTCATTATTAAGCGTAACTAATTGAGTCAGACCCATTAATAACTCTGTTTTTTTAAAGTTGTCGGAATGCAACGGAACGAAAGGAAAACTATGCAGATGATAGAATATACCAAGCGAATGCCATCATACCTCATAAAAAATCCTCAAAACCCCTTCAAAGGCCCATGGGCCCGCTGATGACGCGATCTTGCACCTGTGACCTGTCCACCGCCAACTCTGAAAGTCCATCCTAACCATGCCATAAGGAAGCCTAGAAAAAGGAACATCACAAATCCTTGACCCCAAGATTGTTTGTCCTCAAGAAATTTGTCGACTAATGTGGCAGTCCTGTGCAATTGAGAATCAATACCTGGATCCCATACAAACCACTGGGTGATGCCATACCTCTGTGCCACCCAACCAAGAATGGATCCCTTAATGCTCGGATCCCAGACTAAACTCTAACTTGACTTGCCATCAACAAATCCTCCCATATCTCAATTCCACCATGGCCGCTCATCAACAACCCTATCCCATGGCTATGGTTGTGCTCTGTCTCCAATTATGGTTGTTGCTCCCTCAACTGAATACCAACTCATCACCTCTCTCCAATCCAACCCTTGGAATAGACCAAGGTCAATCTCACCATGTTGATGTTGTGCTGAAATATTGATGAGCAACCAGCCTACATCCTGTTGCCAACTGTGGTGAAGTAAAATTATAAGTGTGGACACAAATGAATTCCTCTAGCCCGATAATGGGTCTTGCCACAATAGATACATTCTATGGAATATTTCCTTAGGTTAGAACCAATTAAGAGGGCCTACCTCTTTGTTCGCTTATCCTTTTTGATGATGTCCTTGCTTGCTCACTCCAGCTATCTTTCGTTTCCTTCTTCAAGTACCTGAAACAAGTAAACAACAACAGATAACAAACGTGATAATAAATAAATTGTAATTCAACCTACTTAACAAATCAAGAAACATTAAGCCATGAATATTTAAGATAACAAATCATGTAGGAAATCAATCGATAGTTGCATATATTAATATCAAAGAGAGATTACAACCATTCATCTTGACATTGCAGTCCTCCTCTGACAAGATTGGGTTCCCACATACTTTTGCTAGCATTCCATGATGGCCTCAGTCAACAATAGTTTTAAGGCTCTTCCCTTTAGGCTTCACTCCAAACCCAATCACACTTCTCCCTTAGACAACTAGATACCTACAACTAGTAATAGCTTGTTGTCTACTCCAAACCAAATCAACATTAGCACACCAATATCAACACTAGCCAAAAACTAACTTGTGCTTGGGAAGAAGGGAGGTTTATATATGATGAATGGATGGGAGATGGATCCTTTTCTCATGGGAGAAGGGCTTATGCCTTGAGGTAGTTACATCATTATAGGGGAAAGGATCCCAAATTGACATCCTTGACCCCATCCGGCCAAACCATTTACCAGACTTCTGTTATGAAGCTTCTAGAGCTAGAAGCTTCGGCTCCTAATTTAAAAAAAATTCCATAACAGGACTGGTGCAACTGGAACATGGCTTAGTCGCTCTGGTCGGCACAAGGGATAGTTCTAATCTCTGCACATCAGCATGAGGGAGACAAAGGTCATTAGCACCGGTCTTGTAAACTGGGCAAAACAGAAGTTTAAGGGGAAATGGTGCAAAATGGAATTTATCTGCTCATGAAGAGGGACAAAATGGCAGTTTCTTCATGAAGGAAAATAATGTGGGGTTCACTGTAGATGTCCTCCAGGATCAAGGAATGGGGAGTACAGGGACAATGACAAAATGTTGTGTAACATATGCCCCCTAAAGCATGTAGGTTGAGCTGGAGTGAGGGATGAAATGCTTTATAAATCAGTGCGGGGAACCAGTCTGCTGTCGACAAACCTGCAAGCGAATATAGATACATATACATAACGAAGATATCTGTCAAATGATACATGAATCGTGGCATGGACACAGCCATCCAGAGAATGATCATGTAAATGTAGGTCAAGTTGGAGTGAGGGATGAAATGCTTTATAAATCAGTGAGGGGAACCAGTCTGCTATCGGAAAACCTGCAAGTGAATGTAGATACATATACATAATTAATATATTTGTCAAATGATACATGAATCGTGGCATGGACACAACCATCTAGAGAATGATCATGTAAATGGATCCAGGTATGGGTGCAACCACCCGTCAAAGAGGATCATAATGAAACCAAGGTATGGTCGTAGCCAACCATCTGAGAGAGACATGTATTGCAACCTGGACTTTTTGAGATCTGAGTCCAGGGTCTTGCACTCCAATACAACCAAATAAAAGTACAAATTCTAACATGTGAATGGATGTGTTGACATTGAACACGCTAGAAAGTCGCTTGATTACCAGTCAATGATGTAAACTGTTAACAAGCACGAGAGAAACCACCAATAATGACAATGGTCCTCAAGGTACTATCAGCACAATCCGCAGAATGTGAATAGAGGAACTGAAGTCAAACACCCATGAAATCACTCGATCAAAAGCCAATGATGTGAGCTTGTTGTCGAGTGTGAAGAAATTTCCATTAGGGCATGCAAGCTCTAAGGTACTAGAAAGGAGTCTCTTGGTCAACTTCTCGGATAATGAGTTGAAGTTGATGGAAAGCAAACGTGTCGAAGGAGGGCCATATTGAATCCCACATCATCGACGTGAGATGAGAGGATGCAAAATGATTTTGGATGATACAGAGAATCAGAGGTAAGTGTAACTGTAGAAGGACAACTCTTGAACATATCAGTGACACAACTAGAAGTTTGGCAGCTTTTGGATACATGGGATCGGTGGTCATGATGACGTGGCAGAGATCAAATGAAAGGCAAACATAAATGGCCCAAACCCAGGAAGGTCAACAATGCAAAGGAGGATGTCCCAACCCGACATGAAGCAAAGAGTGTCAAGTTTAAGAGTGAGTTGTCGACATGACTGATAGATTTCCAAATTTCCCCCCACCATTTCTGGAAGGTACCCCAATTATTTTTTAATTGCAAGCTTGAAGGGGATAGCATGTGCTTGCACTGTAAGTTCATCATTCGGACAAATCTGACCTAGTAAGTTTAACGAGCCCTAAGAAGGAGAATCTCATGTTCGTCATGGTGATGAATCCGATGTCATTTAATAGTTTAACAAGTCCGACAAAGGTGTAACTCAATATCTTTTTCATGTTTAGAGAGTTTGAAAAAGACACGTAAAAGAAAACTCCACATGGTCCCTTTTCGTACATTTGTGTCTCTCGAGCTTGAAAAGGTAGAAAATAATACTTGAGAGAACCACTTAACCATTTCAATCAAGGAGTACCTTTTTCGTAAATAGTGCCTCCTAGCCCGAAAAAGGGGTAAACTTATACTACGCGCACGACATTTCGCATCCATTAACGAGTTCGAAACGACAAGGGCTCGGCCATCTTTTCACTTTTAAAGGGTCGTAAAAGAGCTTGAAAGCGAACCACCTATTTTTATTTTCTTGTAACGAGTCAAAAAGGGAAACATACTCAACGATAATTTCATTTTTTACGAGTCAAAAAAGAGCTTAAAGGTGACTCGCCCTGGAGGAACAAGTGGTATAAAAGGTAGCAACTGGTTCTGGCAATGGTGGAACTACTCAAAACATGTAATGGTTAAGAGGTTGGCTAATAAAACCACTCATCGCTGCGGTCCCTCAAGAAAGGAAAAAAAACCAAGTGAAAGCATATGATCGTCCAAAGAGATAGTGGCACTGGAATGAAACAACCAAGGCTCATCTAGCAGAAATCAGGTAAGAAAAACGATAATTAAGAGATGTAAATTGGGCATGGGTTCATTTTTACATAAGCTTGAACCATGGAGAACTCTGTGTGGATTCGGTTTCATGTTTACACAAGCTTGAAATGAAAAACTATGCTTGCTATAAGTTTGCATGCCCCTAGCATAATGACTCAATCGAGGTACATGCCTCCCAAGCTTCATTTTAGCTAACTAGGTGGATAGAATGAAGGTTCACTTTTGAGATATTGGAAAGACTCGACTGGGATTTTATGAGATCTTAATCAAAGACTCGATTTGGAAAAGGTAGGTGTTTCATTTTTTAACGAGGTTGACACAGTAAAAGAACTATCCTCAAGACCCTTGTTTCATTTTTTTAACGAGGTTGTCACAAGACCAGGAACTATCCTCGTGACTCCTTGTTTCATTTTTTAACGAGGTTGTCACAAGACCAAGAACTATGCTCACAACTCCTTGTTTCATTTTTTAACGAGGTTGACACAAGAGCAAGAACTATCCTCACAACTCCTTGTTTCATTTTTTAACGAGGTTAACACAAGACCAAGAACTATCCTCACGATGGCTATTCATGAACCATACGAGAACATGGCTCCCAAGAGGTCTTCACCAGAGGGAAGAACCACGCTCCAGGAGGAGTACATGTCATTTGGTACCAAAGATAGATCGGGTTCCAATGCCCCTAGTACATAATCTACTATACCATCTGTGTGATCATCAGTAGATGCAGAGACAGAATGGGTAGCCGCATAATTGACTTGTGGTGGGGAAGGTACTGCTTGCAAATAAGGACCAATAGGGGAAGATGGTTGCATAGGAGGCACCTGGTGGCCAATGAATGACAATTGATCAATGATCATGATTCTCCCTTCGTGTGGAAAACAAACCACACGGAAAAGCAAAGAAACAAGACCTCCCATGACATAAACATAGTCCCGTCCAAGGAGAAGATTGAAATCTAAGGGACCTTGGACTACCATCATGTCTATATAGACGATATTCCCTTCCAAAGTAATAGGGAACTTCGGAAGGACCCCTAAGGGCTGACTAGTTCCACTATTGAAAGTTAACAGATTCTGGGTGACAGGCACAAGTTGTGGGGAACCCAAAGCTTGCCAAGTAGTAGAAGACATGATGCTAATAGATGAACCTTCATCTAATAGAGTGCCATGTACTACCATATTATAGGCTTGTACTATGATCTGGAAAGGCACATAAGATGGGAGGCAGAATGCAGTCAATGGACCCTAATCAAAAGAGACGACATAACTACTTGGTGCGGGTATCATATGATTGCCCCCATGTTGTACAGGAACAGGAGAAGGACTCTCTTGAACAACTGGGACGGGAGGGTCACTCTTCAATTCATGAGAATCTAAGGAGACAAGAAGAACATGAGCAGTATGATCACCACTCTCTTCCGAAACAAAGTGAGAAACTAGTGGCGAAACCAAGTCGACACTCTTTTTTACCAATGATTGTTCGGGAACAGACATAAGAGAGTCTTGCTCAGGAAGAGCAGGACGAGCAAGAGATGAACCTAAGTCAATCTCCTGACCAACTGGGAGAGGGTCAGAAGAAAGCCTCCGATAACCAATAGGAAGTTGGGGTTGAGGAGCTACAAGGTTTTCCAAAAATTTGGAAGCTTTATCCATAAGAGGACAATGGTGAAGAAGATGCTCTCCGTCACATAACCTACAGGGGAATCTAATCTTTCCCTTCTTCTTACCATCATTAGCTGAAGGTGTAACATCGACATGATCTCCAGAGGTCGACGGGGATGGTTGGTTTAGGCTTTGAGACCATACCTCTAAGACTCTGGGAATGCATACTTGAGTTAGTCCTTCAGCTCATGATCATGAGCAAAGGACTGCAAAAAATCCAAGGATCATGAGCTGAAGGACTAGCTCAAGTATGCATTTGTTCCATTGGGTAGATTAAAGATCTAAATGATTAGATCTCAAGCCCTAGATCAGTCAAAGGATAGATTGTGTATTTTATTGTATACTATCTATACTAGTTGTAACAGGGTTTCTAAAGGGCCATGGCCCCTAGTACATGATCCCTAATGTTTTCTTATTAATGGACTAATGAGAAACGGGTTTCGGGTTCACAAAAATTTGTGTACTTCCTTGATTTCATCGTTGTTATTTTTTTGCTTTGCAAAATGCTTTTGTGTTGGCATTCTCTAGTATGTTGTGTTCTTAGTTAGGGTATTGTTGAAGGCTCGAAAATATCTGCCTACAACATTATTAGGGAGACCACCCGGTCGGGAACTTAGAGCAGCTCCTTTTTCGTTGAAATGGTGGTTTTGACTGGTTAAACTAGGTCTAGTTACCTTCTCTCTAACTCCACTAGCTTAAGATATGACTTTCACCTACCAATAGAGAAGAGACATCAACAACCCTCTTGTTGATAAGGAAAGAAAGTGATCCTTAAGCTGATACGGGGCTCAGCGAAGCCACAACTGAATTTTTTCCTCTTTAATAAGAGGACTTCTGAGAATGTAGAATTAAATCTAAATGTGAATTAATCCTATAATGCAAGCGAAAAGGAAAAAGATGCTAAGCCTATTTCAATTAGGAAGATATAGATCTAACCTAACTGAGAGCAAAGTATTTAAATGGTTGAGATTTAAATATGTCTCGCTTATAATGAATATCAAGCTAATGAAGTCATTCAATTAACTGATATTATGAATACCAAACACATTCTGTTTAGTGATCTATTAACTGAGATAATTCATCAACAACATTTAGGAAGTAGTTCTCAAAATGATGATGATTGCTAAATCAATAACTCGAATGATTAAACAATAATATAAGGAAATAATTCACAAAATATTATTGTTTGTTAAATTAGAATTAAAAGAATGATTTTTGAGTAAATAGTTACTTAGAAATCAGAGTTCCACACATAAGAGAAGATATAAATAACAACAGATTATTGAGACAAATTACTCACATCAACAATAGTGCACAAATATGAATGAAAATGACACATTTCTTCTATTATAAAATGAAACCAGCATTAAAACAATAGTATTTTAAATATTAATTTATTGAAACCATTTCTCTGGCTCTGATCTCCAACAACCCTTTACAATGCTTGAACTTCTACTGTTAAAACAAGAGCTGCAATAGTGCAAGGTCTACTCTCCATACATAATTCATAATGCAAAAGAAAAATCCCAATAATCCCCAGATCCGAGTTTGATCCTCTCTCTACCTATAGCCTTAAATCCCTATTACAATAGTGCTTTAAACATTACAAAATTCGAGCAGAGAGAAGCCTTGTGCTTATTCTACAAACCATTATTTATAATTTACAAAATGAATTCCAAATAGAAGAGTTGTTGAAGAGTAATTCTTCTCCAACAATTTTCATTGATCCAAATTCATTTTCTTCTATTGATGGGGCAATCCCATTGATTGAAATTTTCTTTTCCTCATCTCTTTAACTGTCTTCCTGTCAAAACAAATCATAATTCAATTAAAATACAAATTAAAATCAAAATACCAAATCTAGACATAAAATATCTCCAATCAAAACTTAATTAAATAAATAAAAAGGAAATTTGAGCTTTTCATTAATCCCTGTAAATATCTAATTGGTCAAGGAGAACATAGACGAATGGATCTACACTCAGTAGAGGCTATGAGCAAATGAAAATACAAAAAATTAAACTCAAAAAATTAATTTTGTTTAAAAATTCGGAGTTTGATCTTCTGCTTGATTTTAGACCCATTAAATGATCAAATCTAATTATTAGACCACTTTAGAAATATTCTCCATGAAATGATCTATCCAACGAGCCATTGTGGGCCTCATTTGACCAAGTAAAACTCAACTTATGAGCTTCCAAAATTGAGGAGTCAAAACTGCCAGGATTCTAGAAAATTTGTTACCCGGGCTAAAAATAGAAATTTTTAATTAAAATCTAAACCTAAATCATATACTAATTATTTCTTAATTAAACTAGTTTAATTGTACTTACATCATTAAATTTAGTTAATTATAAATTAATCATAAACAAAATTTGTTATGAAACCAGCTCACAAAAAGATAGAAAAGATAGATCAACGCCTTAGAAATAAGCCTCTTGGAGGGGGCAACCTCCTTTACATTACACAATTGAACAATTCTTAGATGATACAAATGACTAAACCTCCCTTCTATATATAGGAGTCTAAGGGGTCACAATATAATCAAGCCGACATAACAGTAATAACATAAGGGCATAAAAATAACAATAGTTGGTTTCTATGGGGCATACTAATAACAATATGGGGACAATAGGGGCACAATAATAATAATAATAAAGGATACATTGACAATAGTAATGGGGGAATCACTAGTATTATAGGGGCCTAACATGCCCCTCTCCTTTCGAAAAGCGTTGTCCTCAACGCTTGAGTAGTTTTGGATGCTTCTGTATAAAATTCTCATCCTCCCATCTGGAATCTTCAACGGATAAGTTCTTCCACTTGACGAGATACTCCAAAATTGATTGATTTCGTAGATGTCAAGTTCTTGTTTCTATGACTGCTTCCAATTCCAATATAATTTTTCCTTCCTTGTCAAGTTCTGGCAACTTGGGAGCTTGTCGCCTATAACCTTCTTTAAATATGAGACATGGAAAATTGGGTGTACTCGAGAAGCAACAAGAAGCTCCAATTTGTATGCCATAGTACCAATCTTTTGCAACACCTTTTACGGACCATAATACTTTGGTGATAATTTATTATCCTTCTTAGCTTGCCTGAGGGACATTTGTTTATATGGTTATAGCCGTAGGAATACCCAGTCACCTACATCAAAACTTCTTTCGTTGCGATGTTGATCTGCCTATTGTTTCATTCTATTTTGCGCCAACGTGAGGTTATCCTTTGAGAGTTGGAGAACTTGTTGTTGATGCTCGATGTGATGTTCCACTACTTGAAGCATAGAATTTTCTCTTAAATATGATGTGATGGATGGTGGATGATATCCATAAAGTACCATAAATAGGGTCATTTTTGCAGCAGTATGGAAGGAAGTGTTATACCACCATTCAGCCAGAGGCAACCATTTGACCCATTGTGTCTATTTATCAGATAAAAAGTAACGAATATATCCTTCCAAAAATTTGTTTACTATCTCAGTTTTCCCATCAGATTAAGGATGATAAGATGAGCTATGACCTAACTGAGTACCGAGACAAGAAAATAATTTTGTCCAAAATTTTCCAGTGAAAATGAGATCTTTGTCACTTACAATAATCTTTGGGTTTCCATGTAGCTTTTGAATTGTTTCCATAAATGTAGTGGAAAATAGCTGGCTTAAAATGGATGTGACAGTGCAAAAAAGTGTGCATACTTGGTAAGTTTGTCAACTACCACCATGATGACACCTCTTTCCTTCGAACATGGGTAAACCTGTGATAAAGTCCATTGAAACCTCCTCCCAACGTTGGCTTGGAATGGATAAAGGTTGTAATAGACATGGGGCCTTAATTGTTTCAACTTTATTTTGTTGGCAAACAAAACATTCCGCCACAAACTTTTGAATATTTGATTTAAGGCCATCCCAAAAAAAATCCTTCTTAACCCTGTGGTAAGTTTTTAAAAATCCTGAGTGCCCTCCTAAGGGAGAAGTGTGCAATTCCATAAGAATATTTTGTTTTAGCTGGGAATTATCACAGAGGTATAAGCGATCTTTGTACCATAACGAATCATTTTTCCAACTAAATGTATCAGAAGTACTGGAATCTTGTTGTAACTTTTGAATAAGTGCCCACACTTCTTCGTCATTCTTCCATTCCTCCCTTGCTTCGTTTATCCAATCTGGTTGGATATTAGAAATGGCGCACAACAATGCTTCCACATCCTCATCCTTTCTTGAGAGTGCATCTGCCACCACATTTTGCTTCCCTTTTTTGTAGATGATTTCAAAGTCATAACCCAACATCTTTGTGACCCACTTTTGTTGCTCTTCAGAGGAAAATCTTTGTTCTAAAAAGTATTTAAGGCTATCATGATCCGTTTTTACCTTGAAGTGTCTTCCCATTAGATAGGGACGCCATTTCTTAAGTGCATGGAGTATTGCCAACATTTCCTTCTCATTAATAGCTTTGCTTAAAAACTTTCCCTTGATTGGACGACTTTCAAAAGCAATGGGTCTTTCATCTTGCATTAGAACAGCACCAATTCCATTTCCTGAAGCATCACATTCCACAATGAAGGTTTTCGTGAAGTCTGGTGTAGCTACGACCGGTGCTTGGCACATTGCCTCTTTGAGATGTTCAAAGGCCTTTGTTGCTTCTGGAGTCCATGAAAATGCATCTTTCTTCAGTAATGTTGTTAGAGGTGCTGCTATTCTCCCATAATTCTTAACAAACTTGCGATAATATCCTGTCAACCCAAGAAATCCTCGCAGATGCTTTATGGCTGTGGGGATTTTCCATTCCTTAATGGCTTTAATTTTGCTAGGGTCTACCTTAAAACCTTCATGAGATACAATATGACCCAGATATTCGACCTCTTGTACTCCAAAGAAACATTTGGAGCCTTTTTCATATAATTATTTCTCCTCCAAGAGTTTGAGCACCCTGTCAACATGTTCAGCATGATCCTTCCAAGACTTGCTGTAAATTAGTATATCATCAAAAAATACTAACACAACTTTTCCAAGTAAGGGTTTGAAAATGGAATTCATCAAACCTTGAAATGTAGAAGGTGCATTGGTAAGGCCAAAAGGCATGACCAAAAATTCATAATGACCCTCATGAGTTCTAAATGTTGTTTTCAGAATGTCTTCAGTGTTCATTTTGATTTGATGATATCTTGAATGAAAATCCAACTCGGTGAAGTAAATTGATCCATGTAATTTATCCAATAATTCATCAATGATCTTGTTGAGATCCCTATAATCCGGACACATGAACCATGATCCATCCTTCTTGTGCACCAATACTATTGGAGTAGAGAAAGAACTTTGACTAGGTTGAATTATACCAGCCTCTAGCATTTTTGCAACCATACGTTCAATTTCACTCTTTTGGGCATAGGGATATCTGTACGGCTTGATGTTCGGAGGAACACTTCCTGGAATCAAATGAATAGCATGATCATGATCACGAATAGGTGGGAGACCTTTAGGAGTCTCAAATACCTTGGAATGACTGTCCAAGACTTTTTGGAGATCTGGAGAAATATATGATTTTAATGTGGGAACCTCTAGTGAACATAATTGTGTAATTACACATCGTTATTCCTTCTTTAGAAGCTTTGTCATACCATTAGAGCTGATTATCTTTCCCGGTTTCCCTGCAATACCCCTTAATTCAACTTCCTTTCCTTCCACATAAAATTTCATGAAAAGTTATTGAAAATTAAAAGCTATTTTACCCAAGGATTGTAGCCATTGGACTCCTAGTAAAACATCAACACCACCTATTGGAATGGAAAGCATTGGGCTATTGAATACATATTCTCCCATGGATAGCTTGATATTATGGCACTTTCTAGCAATTTATGGTTCCACCACTTGCAACCATCACTTGACACTCTGGTGCTGGATATAGGACGCAATTCAATTCCTTTGCTATTTTACAATGAATAAAATTATGGGTACTTCTTGAATCAATCAACACTATTACCTTTTTCTTCTTGATATGTCCTTCTATCTTGATAGTCTGGGGAGTGGTAATTCCAGCGAATGCATTACAAGATATGGTCGGATTCATTTCTTATTTATATAGGGTTTGTTCCTGGAGTATATCCTCTTCTTTTGACATTTCTTGTTCATTTTCTTCCTCCTCTTCACAATCTATGTAGAATAATTTCTTCTTAGCACACTTATGCCCTTTCGTGTATTTGTTATCACAGCTATAACAAAGCCCTTTTGCTCTTTTTTCCTCCAATTGTTGTGGTGTCAACCTTGTAGGTTGTGGAAAGCTAGGGGCAACAACACTTCCATCTTTATAGTTGTGAGTGGTAGGCTTCCTGGTTGCCTTAATTTTGCTTTCCATTTTTCTTGCTAACCTGAATGCCCTCTCCAATGAATCAGGTTCCCAAAGGTGAACCTCATGTTGGATATTATCCTTTAAAGTCCTTATGAACACATCAATCCTATGCTGCTCTGGAATATCTTTTACCCTTATTTTCAATTTTTGGAAGTCCTCAATGTGCTCCATCATTAAACCCTTTTGTTTGAGATTTATCAATTGGCTAAAAAAGGTGTTGCTTTTTGTACCCTCATAATGTGCTATCATTTCTTCCGTAAAAATTGCCCAAGTGACAATTTGTTTATGAGAGCAAAGTCATCGATACCATACAAAATGATTTGGTTCCAAAAATAAATTAGCAATATGTACCTTTTGTGTGTTTTGCACATTATGGAGATTAAAAAATTGCTCCATATAGTATCCATGTTCCGGGATCCTTGCCATCAAACTTCTCAGATTGATTTTTGGAACATGGTGGCTCTTCAGTCCAACATTAGAGTCTATGAAATCATGGTTAACATTTCTTTTGTTCTCATCATGAGTTTCCTTTACTACCCTTTCACCATTAGTGACCATTTCTTGTAGCAACTTATTCAAATTTAGCTTTAATTCTTCCATCTTATCGTCCATGCCATTCATCTTAGCATCCATGGCATTCATCTTAGCATCCATCTGAGCGTCCATGCCATTCATCTTAGCTTCCATGCCATCCATCTTAGCTTCCACACAATTCATCTTAACTTGCATGCCATTCATATTAGTTTCCACACCATTCATCTTGGCTTCATTTACCTTTAATGAGAGTGAAATTTGTTGTACTTGGTCTTGTGATTTGATATATCATGTTGCATTTCTTCTTCTTCTTCACGAGTCGTGCTAGAGCTTTCAGGTTGCTTACTGGGTGTTTCGATTTTCTTTCTTCGGGGCATTAATTAATGCTAATAATTCTTCACTATTCCCTTTGAATTCCTTCAAACTAATTTTTCAAACCAATCTAATGCAAAATTTAAAAAAACTACACACCTTTTTTTCTCCCTTTGTAAGAGCTTGATAATGAATCTATTGTATATCTGTAACTACGAATCTAGAATATCTAAAATCTCATCCTGCAGTAGCCCTTTGAGTCCTCTTTCTAACCCCGCAAGTCTAATCAAGATTGGATTCTCCAAGGAAGAGTTATGCCAAATCTCCCACGGTGACCTGATTATAGACTAGTTCAGTATAGCGAACTTATATGACGTGCCACATGTCATTGTTTCGACCTTAGTACCTAAAACTGATACAAAGAAAACTACAGGCCGTCCTCTTTTTGAAACTTCTTAAGAAATTTCAATCTGATTCTCAAAACAAAAGTTATGAAGATTTTCACTAGGTCACCTGTTTGGAATGTAATTCGGGAGTCTGCAAAAACCCTAACTTCCTCAGATCATATCTCCGCAAATATAGTGAGACAAGCTCTGAAATTCGGACAAGCTCTGATACCAAATGTTATGAAACCAACTCAAAAAAGATAGAAAAGATAGATCAACAACTTAGAAATAAACCTCTTCGAGGGGGCAACCTCCTTTACATTACACAAGTCAACAATTCTTAGATGATACAAATGACTAAACCTCCCTTCTATATATAGGAGTTTAAGGGGTCACAATATAATCAAGCCAACATAACAGTAATAAGATAAGGGCATAAAAATAACAATAGTGGGTTTCTATGGTGCATACTAATAATAATATGGGAACAATAGGGGCACAATAATAACAATAAGAGATATAATGACAATAGTAATGGGGGAACCACTAGTATTATAAGGGCCTAACAAAATCTAATTAATAAAAAATCAAAAGTTTAATTGAAATATATATAAATTATATTAATATTATAATTATATTATATTAAAATTATAATAATATAATATATTATAATAAAAATATAATATATTTTATATTAAAAATCAAATTCATAAAACCCAAAACCCTTTAGTTAATATGGTGTTTGTAAATGGAGGAGGGAGTTTACGTGAGGTGGAGGGATAAGGAGGTGGAGTGGAGGGTGAGGTGGAGAGATAAGGAGGAGGGAGGGTGAGGTCACCATGATGCAGGGTGGAGGAGGTCGAGAGTCATAAGGAGGTCAAATGAATTTTAGGTTAAAAATAAATTGCTAATCACATAAAAACTAAAGTCGGAGATTGATAATTTTGAAATATTGGAGTTTTTTAAAAGTGCACAATATAAAATTGCCGATATGCCAATGTTCCGATATTGGAACATCGAAGCTTTTCAAAATCAGATATTTCAAATCAGGGTTTCAAAATTGGAGGTTTTAAATCGGGGTTTCAAAATTGGAAGTTTTATTTTGGAATGGAGGAAGGATGGTGAAGTGGGGTCCACGTGGAATTAAGAATTCTACAAAATGAACTATGATAACTTTATAATTTTGAGATTTCAGGTTTGGTAATTTCTTTTAAAATTAGAAACTAGAATAATTTATTGAGATCTCGAAAACACATCTTTTAATTGTTTTACAATTTGGTTGGGAGATTTTGTAGGACCATTAGTGAAAAATGAAGAAATTAGTAAAAATTAGCTAGGGATTAATATTTACAATGAATTACTAATTTAATTACAAAAATTAAAAGATATACATTTTGTACATTTTTTAACCGAGGTGGTGAAAATTATCAAACTTTGGATGGGCACCATTTGCAAGTCGTGTAACCAAATGAGACGAAACAAGTATCGATGGAAAGCTAGCGAAAAGTCGAACTCAATGAAGTGATCAAAATAGAAATCTGATGAAAATGAAAAAAATGACAAAATTTTAGGACACTTAACCAAAAGAAGATAATAAAAAGGTGATTTAGCCAAAAATCAATGGAAAGGGTCACCATTATTTGAAATAAATAAGTAAAAAATGGGGGTTGTTCGGTTTTCCCTACAACAATTGGTGACACACTAGGAAGAACTAATTATATATGGTTAAAGATAATGAACTTTAATTTACCCAAAGGCTATAAATAATGGAGTTCATGAAATCGCCTAATAGTAAAAAATTTCCATGTTTCCCACATAAATAGATTAAATAATATGACTTTGAAAATACAAGTACTCAAAGTGGACTTGAGTAAAAGTCATGAATCCAAATTTGAGAAAAAAATTAGTTTAATATTACCTCATATGAGAAATAGAAGAAGGTACAAATAGGAATTTTTTTTATAAAGCATATATCCATTGTTATGAATGGTCTCTCATATTTCTTCACTGTTAGCGAGCTTGAACAGTTCCCAGATGAAGTTGTCTTTTATGCCATAGAAGCCTAGCCCCGCTACTAGCGAACGTCCATAGCCCTAATGGGTTTACTTGTATTTCCCATGCTTCCTCTTTTGATCACCCTTTTGATAAACACGTTTTTGAGCTTTTAGTTTATGATGTATTTGAGTGAAATATGTGGGGTGGTAGTAGAGACTTATGCTAATGGATACAATACTTTCATAATGTTGACTCAAAAAATCTTTCCCCACTACTATCAATCAGAGGTTTTATAAAGTGGAGGGGTCGGAGGGATCCATTGAGTTAAACTCAAATCAATTATTTCATTGAAAAGGTAAACTCTATCACTTAGAAAGGATGTGTGTTCCTCCATGACAAATATTTAAAGGAAGAGGGATTTATGGTTGCATAAAGATATACCTTTAATGATAAATGAAATTCATTGACATAGATAAAGTAAATATTTCCATGTATGCCAACCACTATTGAGTGAAGAAAAGGTCTTCCACATAAGTCATGGCGGAGTCACCAAAATCAAACCAAAACTGAAACGAAAAGAACTCCAAATTAGAAAAAGAAATCAACAAACTCTAAAAGTATAAAAATGAAGAAAACAAAAGTTAAAATAAAAATGCAAATTTTTAAAGAACCAACTCCAACAAGTTTTAACTATAAAGTGTCTCAACAAAAGAGTAAAAGAAGATAAGCATGCGCAGCTTCCTTCTTATGTTGAGATTTTTTATTTTTTATTTATTTTTTATTTTATTTGTTTATTTATTTTTATTTTATTTATTTATTTATTTATTTATTTTATCTTGCAGAGTTGTAAGAAATGAGGCTCTCAAAATGTAAAGAGTGAATAGCAGTTATGAGGTAAATTTATCTCAAATGAAAAAGTCTTTGTCTGCTTCAAATTTTCTTGTTTCAAAGGAAAACCTACATAAAATCATCTTAATCATTTTCTAATAAAAACAATTCTTTAAGAAACAGACTAAAAGTTCAGAAACTCCCAAGTTTAGTTGATTCGACGAGAATCATTACTACTTCTCCCAAAAACTTGAAAACAAACCAAACAAAGGAGAATGAGCTCTAAATATGATCTGGTAGAGGTGTGAAAAGTTTATGTAGAGCTGCAAAACAAATTTTAAGATCAACAAAAACTAAAAACAAAAACCGAAATGAAAAGTAAAGAAGATAGGAATAAATGAAAGTGGTCGTATGAAACTGATCATTGGATAATTTCATTTAATCTTACTTGAGATATATCATCTTCTCCAAAATCTAGATTCTTCCTTTAATTAGAATTAAAGGCATGAAGAAGTTGAATTGACATAAATCTTATTGACTCAAAATCATCATTTATTGAATCTAAACTAAAGCAAGTGGTGAATTAAAAAGAAAACAATGTTCCATGTCCAAGCAATCTGAAGTAAACTAAATTCATTAGAAAAGATAATGAAGATATGCTTCTTTATGAGTTGCAACGATGATTGTTCTCTTTGTTATTTCCATTCTAAATTTATATTAGCCCCAAAATATTGAAAGCGATTCAAAATCCCAATTAATGTAGCAATTATGTATATGAAGAGGATTTGAATCTTTATATGATAAGTATGGAGTGATATATCAAAAATTCAAAATAAAATGGTGTTAGAATTATCCATGATCTATTACCTTTACGTGTTCCAAATTCCTTATTAGAGAAGAGGATTTCCGAGAAGAGTAAAAGAGGTTCGTGTGCATTTACACCATGAAAAATGCATATCCCTATAGTTACAAAGTTATCCTGAAGAATGAATACTTAGATTTGATGAAATTATGATTGAAACACATGCAAGCTTTTGACCATTATGATAACATAAAAGTAGCATGTATATATAAAGCTAATCAAACAAGACTTCATGTGAACTTAGTGAAAGATCATAATGAATTAATGAGAGACTTATGAAGATTCTTAACCCGATATTCTAAAGTTACGATTGTCCGAGAGAATCAAAGTGAAAAGTAAGAGCTCAAGTATTCCAAAAATTCTTAATGATAAAAACTCCGATAAACAAAATCCTTGCTTTATAACGTTTCTTGCCACATTTGTTTTCAAAAGTTTAATTAAATTTCACCTCTGATACAAGAAGTCTTGGTATTTATAATATTAAAGGGAAGCAAGATCTTGGAACAAAAGTTTTTGTGTAACTTTTACAGACAAAACTTACGATATTGATCATGTATGATAACGAATGCTTGTTAAATATATAATGTGGGAACATTTCCTTTCTAGTATATCAAACATTCACACATCAGAGGTAAAAGTTTTGTAAGAGTTTATAAAGTAGTTTTGATGACTTTCATTATGATAATGAGATAATTTGAAGTTTTGTAAAAAAGATTGCAAGAACGCTTACATTTACCTGTAAAATAAGATTCCAAGGAAAGAAGTCTAAGATTTAATAAATATGAGAATAAATTGGGTATCAATGATCTTGAAAACCTTTTTGAAGTCAGAATCAACTTACAAAACTCTGAGACCACAAAATTCCAGTTAAGACAGTGAAATAGGGGCCATTTCCTTTATTAATTATAATGGACATGATATTAAAGGAAAAGGAAATGTGGATCTCAAGGAGTTAAATCCCATAATTCATTTTAAATGCTTCCCAAAAATAAGCCAACGATTCTGAAATTCTGACGAAAGGTATCAGAAAAATGAAAAGTAGGGGATAAAGATTCCAAAATTCACCAATTAGAGGTTATGAGTCCCTTCCGAAGAAAGGAATATGACTAAAGGGAAAACAATTGGTGAGTGTTATGCAATGGTTCAACTCATCTTGGCAATTTAAGATTTGGAACACACATAGATAAAATCATGGATAAGATCATTTGCTACAAGATCTTTGTGCGAAATTTACCTCAGTTTTTAACAAATCTGAGCAATAAAGAGTGTAAGAATTTCATTTTGGTTGCACCCATTAGAAGAAAAATATGATTATTGACTCATATTGCTAAATCTAACAAAAATTAATTCACGTGGGTCTGCACGCATGAGCATATCAGAAGAATAATATCGACAAAATCTTTTGGTTGTATCTTTGAAACATGCAATATTCTTACCTTCCAATAGGATTTTATTATGTAACGGTTAAAAATATGAGCGGGAAGGGATATCAGAGGTCCTATATTGAAGATTTGATATCGCAGGTGTGAAAGGTTAACAACTGATTGGAAGTCCCGATATGAAAGTTTCGATATGAGTAGCAAGAAGTTTATCGGAGATCAGAGGATTGCAAATATCAGAGATCAACGATTAGAGAATCGAAGATATGTGGATATAGTAGTATCGATGAAGTCATCAATCAAAGGATGGGTGGGACAGGATATCGGGATATTGGAGAATCGATGGATCAGGATATCAGAGCATTTTGATTGATTCGCATATGAAATGTTATGATATTCAGAAGGTTGATATGCTACGTCGAAATTGTGTGGGGTCAGGTCTTTTATTATTATATTCATAAAGAAGTGCTTAGCTCAAATTTGTTTTTTTAACAAAAATCCCCTTTAATATTTATATTATTTATCAGAAATATTAGATCAGAGAATAATTTTGTTGGAACTTTCGAATGAGGAGAGTTACAATATTATAATGCTCTGATATGAATCTTCTGACATTTTATTAAAAGCCTATCGGGGTTTTAATGACTAGAAGCAAAATTAAAGGATCCTCAAATTCTGACGAAACAACAAATACTTCCCTGAACATGTTACAGGTTTAGAAATGGTTAACTGCTTGCTTATCTCAAGTCTCCAAAATCAAGGCAAGTCGAAGCGAAACTTAAAATGTTGTATGAAATCCGAAATATAAACATTTAAGCTCAAAGTAAAGATATAACAATACAAAAGTGTGTAAAAGCATTAAATAAATAATCTACAATTTGAATCAATCAGATTGGTCAAGAAATGAAGTCTGGGTGTGCATTTTAGTGAAGCAACACAATGTTGGCGTGCTTCACAAAAATGCCTGCTCAACCTTCATTTCAAGGCCAAATTGAATGATTCAATTTGAAGAGTGTTTTTTATTCATAATTAACATTAGTACAATTAAAGTCTTCTAATTTAGTGATCTAAAGATATAATTTAATGTAAATGAAAATGCTACAATAATCGTAGTCACAGTGTCACCCCAAAAGTGTCAAGAATTTGTGAACATAAACTTACCAGAAGAAAATTAGTTTGTAAAATTAGTAATTAAATAGTATACAATTTGAATCAATAAAACTGGCCAAGAAATGAAGGTTGGGTGTGCATTTTAGTGAAGCAAGGCAATTTTGGCCCACTTCAAAAATATGCACGTGCCCAACCTTCATTTCAAGGCCAAATTCAATGATTCAACTTGGAGAGTATTTTTTTACTCATAGGTAACATTAATACAATTAAATATTTTTTTTTATTTTCACATATATATTTATGTTGTTCAAGAATACTCCAAATTGCATGGATTTCATAGGGTAAAAAACAGGGTTTGTGTGCCTCAAATAAATGCACACTAGGAATGCTTGGGAACAATGGGATGGACTAAGAAAAATCAAACTTGAATTTTAATAGTTGAAATTTGTATTTCCTTGGTTAAAACCATATAAGTAAGGTTGGATGACCTTATTTTAGTAGTAATTAGGTCTAAATGTTGCCAAGGGATAGATAAAGAGATATAAACACCTAGGGTTTGTAAGTTATATTTTAGGGTTTTTCTATATTATACATATTTTTTAGGGTTTTAAGTTTAATTTTAGGTCAAGTGACCTAGTTAGGGTTTGAATATAAATAGATAAGGAGAATGGAGACAAATAGGACTAGTTCTTATTTTTTGTTTGGAAATGAAGTCTAAGTAGATCTAGAGTTTCAATGCCACTCATTGATTGGAAAAGTCCTGAAAAGGAATTCCAAACATACATGAAAAGGGTGACTAGAATTCTAGGGTTTAAGAGAATGAAGGAACTTACGGGATTCACTATCAACTAGGGCCTTTCTACTAGAATCCAATATTTAACGTCCACCCAGGTGCTAACATGACATGATAATAGCTCACGAAAATATATAGCATTTCAATGTTAAACAAATATTAAAACATGAAAACTTAAAACCAATCTCAGAAAAGCACATAGTACCTCATAAACCAACAAATTTCATCATCATGAGCATCAATTCCACAACAATGCTACTCTTTCTCAATAGCAATATAATTCCAAATAAGAAAAAGAAAAAATGTAAAAGATAGTGAACTCATTCAGAGTCCTTCATGTTGTCACCAATGTGTTACAATTTACAAATTAGAAATCTCTTCCTATTTATACATGACCTAAGAGACATTTGAAATGTGCTTACAGAGTACAAGTTCACTAGCTTATCATACATAGCCTTGGAAATTTTCAAGTTTGCAACAAATGGAACAAGAGGATCCTTAATGGATTCAACTATGAGCATTTGTTCTCTTACTTACCCCTTCTTGTACTTTGCTAGTTCTTGAGTCTTGGATTTTCTAGGTTCAGTAATTTCACTAGTAACATACTTCATTACCTCATGTTCAATGAGTCCCAGATTAATCCTTTTCTTCCATGCTAGGTAATTTGATGCTCCAACAAGTTTATTGCTCTCCTTATAGAAAGGACCCATATGACCCGTGGATTCAGACACGATGTAATAATATGGTACTTACTTGATAACCAATGTTCTTCTTGATGATGTCTCAAACCTCCTTGATGTCTTAAAATATCCTTGAAAGATGTTTCCTATAATTTCTCCAACAACAACTTCCAAGAGTGATCCCTTGATAATTCCTTTAAGGAGGTCTACCAATGAGTCTTCAATTAGATCCATTCAAGAGACAATCCTTCTTGAAGTCTTTGTATTCAAGATTTCCTTGAGAGTTTCATTTTTCCTTCCCCTTGACAAGTAATTCCTTCTAGTGTCCTTTTAGTTGCCTTCCTTGTTCACCTAGCTCTGATACCATGTTGGAAAATGTAAAGTGGTAGCTATTAATTTGAATTTTCCTTAACCTTAATATTTTATTGTGAACTTAGTTAATATTATTTTGTTCTTTATTTATATATTTTCATCAAACAAATATCAAGAACGAAACAGTAAGAAAACAAGATATAGAAATTAGGCTCTCATCTAGGGCGAAACACCTCCAAGGGGAAACTAGAAAAAACTCTTTTGTTCTTAAAGAATCTGCTTCAGATGAGAGACAACGACCCAAACCATAGACCAAGTCGTTCTCCAAGTACCAAGTTATCCTTCCAACAAGTCCTTTCTTCATTCTACACCATCCAACTTCAAACTACAACTTCGCCCCGCCAGCTTCAATACTGCAACTTCGACCATGAAATTTCAGCTTTGTAGTGGTTACAGAAACCCTAATTCATCTTTTTCCTGAAACCTTCCTAGAGAAAGACAAATTCTCCTAAGGTAAACAAGGTTAAGATAGAGTACTCTTTATTCCATCTACAAGATACTACACTTTGTCCTCCTGCAATTTTGACCCTCCTAGGAAGCTACATAAAACCCTAGATTTTGCACATGTGAGAGAGATAAAGCCCCAAAACAAAGATTTTGCTTCCTCCTTGGATTCCTCTTGCCTTCTAGACCTTCACTATTCCTTTTTTGCTTCTTCTAGCTATAGAACAAACTTCTTCTTTTGAGATCGAACTTGTTGATGAGTGTGTCTCAAATGAGGTCAAACGACTCCTTCGTATAGCCTTTCTAAGGGGTAAAATTCCCTCCTTTAGGACGACTTGAAAATTTTAGGGTCGACTTGTACTTTTGGATTTTCTAGGACTTTCTAGACTCAAAACAAAGTATTTTTCCAATTACGTTTTGCCCGGAAGGGTCTTATAAACATGAAGTTGACTCCTTTGACTCATGACAATAAACCTTAAGACCTAGAAAACCCTAGAAGCACGAAAAACATGATCTTACCTAGAAGACCATGAATAATGATGATCCAAGTGGATATTGGTGGCCACCCACCTATTCCACTGGACCCCCACCATTTTTTCTTTCAGTTTTTTAGTTTCCTTAATTGTAGGACAATTTACTATTTTTGGTAGTTTTTTGGGTCCTGAACTTCCAGGGCCGTTTTGAGGCCCTAAATGACGTTTTTTTGGGAAAATCACTAGCAGAGAATATCAATTTGAAACTCAACATTTGTTGTTAAAAGTTGTAATCCTCAAATATATCTTTCTAACGAGGTGTCATATGCATCAAATGAAGATCGTATGCCAAAATTACGACCTCGGGAAGTTGATGTACCAATTTACCCCAACGGGCCACATAGTTTGGTGTTTCATCTCCTAGGGTTAGGTTTTTTGGATGTTTGGAGTTTTCCATTGCTTCTCAATAATAAATTGGGCCCTCAAGCCTCATTGTAACATAGTTCAGAGGCATGTTGCCACTACATCTCTTCTCAGAGATAAACTACGATTTCCCGAGATATTCTTATTTCCATTCTGTTTGTAAACATAATTCAGTATTTGATATTAATGAAATGAAGTGTTATTTCTGTTGCATGTTTATATTTATGGCTATATCTGTCATTTGTTGCATTTCTTTTTAAATTTGTATAAGTGGTATCAGAGCAGTCTTCTCTTTCTCTGTTTTTCTTTGCATATCCCCAACGAAGTTAGGATATAAGGAGTTAGGGCTTGAACTGGTCGAACCTTTGCAAGACCAGCCTCACAAATCTCGATGACCTCCCATGGGGGAAGAAAAGAAAGATGAGGGAGCAGGAGATCCTACCAAAATATTGCTCGAGGAGGCCCTCGAGAAACAAAGGAACGTGATGATGGATAACTTTTCCTAGATCCTTCAACGGTTGCCCACCGTTGGCGCATCCACATCTAGCAGCCAGTCTGGAGGCACCACTCCTTTTAAGGTACAAGTAAACTTTGACATTCCCATATTTGAGGGCCAAATAAATGCAGATGCTGTAGATAAATGGTTAAATCTTCTAGAAGAATATTTTTCTCTTCATGATTTTTTAAGCTGGGAAAAGATTATTTTTGCTCTTCTCAAAGCCGCCCCCCACGTTAAGGATTGGTGGGAAACCTACTGTGAGCAAAAGGATGAAAGCACACCCTCACTGTTTTCAGCCGCACCCACATGGAATTCAATCTGGGACTCCATCAAGGAGCAATACTACCTTGTCGGGAGCTATGAGGATAAATACATACAGTGGACCACACTGCGATAGGGAAGGGACCAAGACGTGCAAGAGTTTACCAATGTTTTTCATACCCTTCACAAGAAATTGGGTATAAAGGATTCTAAGAAACATTTGGTACTCAAGTACCGCGAATGCCTACATAGGTACATCCAGGATGAGATGGAATTCCTAGCAACCTCCTCGCTCAGCACAACGTATCGATACGCTGTCAAGATTGAGCAGAAGCTTAAAAGAAAAAGTGAGACTTTGGATCTACGAATCCGAGGCAAGGGAAATGTGCCCCCAAACCACAGAACAAAGGACAAAGCCAAGGCAGGGCAGTCCAGGACAACCCACCAAAGCCGCAAGCAAAGAACAACACCGCAAAGCCAAATAAGGACACGGGAAATTGGTGTGAGTTCCATAAGAGCTCCACTCACAACACAAGTGAGTGTTGGGCCAAGTAGTCACTGGTGGTTGAGCTGAAGGATTTTGAATCAGATGCATGTTCCGACTCTGAGTCAGAAACTGACAAGGGGAATGAGAAAGGGAAGTAGATTATTGATGTGGAGCCCAATGCCACCCTTGCCACTATGAAGATCTAGAAGGAGGAACCCGAAGATCCAGAGGAGGAGGAGCGCCTCTTCCACTCCTAGATGTGGGTAAAGGGTTCCCTACTACAGTTCATTGTCGACAGCGGGATCCAAAAGAACCTCATTTCAGAAGAGGTCGTGAAGCGGCTAGGCTTACCGTCCACAACACACCCACAACCGTACACCACCAGGTGACTTCACCAAGGATGAGATCTTCACGTCAGCCAGTAGTGCTGCCTTCCATACAACATCAAGCCCTTCACGGATGAGGTATTATGTGATGTTGCTCCTCTTTATGATTGTGATGTA
Organism: Pinus taeda; assembly: GCA_000404065.3. Lineage (NCBI taxonomy): Eukaryota > Viridiplantae > Streptophyta > Pinopsida > Pinales > Pinaceae > Pinus > Pinus taeda. The sequence continues at coordinate 6,632 of APFE031560039.1, read as the reverse complement.
TTATTAGGCCAATCATACTTGTGGAAGCGAAATGATGTGTATGAGTCAAGGCCTCGTGATGTTATTGTTACCTTGGGAAATAAGTTGTACAAGATACCAGAGGTAGCACTGCCTACCACCATCTCTTTGGTTACTGCAAAACAATGTAGTAAGCTCATTTCCAAAATCAGGAAATTTATTTTCTTGATGACACGCCTTGAGGGAAAGAAGAAGACGATGACCATGACCTCCAGATAGGGCCCCTCCGCACGACAACAAAATATGGACAAGGTCGTGGAGGAGTACGAGGACATCTTCACCTCTCCTGTAGGGGTGGCTCTGCACTGTCAGGTCAAGCACTCCATCGATTTGAACCTAGGTGCGTCATTGCCCAATGAATCAATCTATCAACGCTTTGTTTTGGAGAATGAAAAAATCAAGAGGCAGATTCGAGAGCTGCTACAGAAAGGTCACATACGGCTGAGTTCATCACCCTATGCGAGCCTAATTGTGTTGGTACAGAAGAAGGATGGAACTTGGAGAATCTGTATTGACTATCATGCGCTGGACAAGATCACTGTCTGGAATAGGTACTAGATCCCACAGATTGATGACCTTATGGACCAACTCAAGGGGGCCAAATATTTTATCAAGACCGAATTGAAATCCGAATATCACTAGGTACCAGTCGAACCCTCTGATGTGTGGAAGACTACCTTCAAAGCCAATAAGGGCCTTTTCGAATGGTTGGTTATGCCTTTCGGGTTGATAAATGCTCCTGCAAAATTCATGAGGCTGATGGATGACATTGTGGCCATTCACTAACTCATTTGTAGTGGTATACTTGGATGACATCCTGATATTCAGCCAAAGTTGGAAAGAGCAACACAAGTTGTGTGCCAATTTGGAGAAATTCACTTTTGGCATGACCTAGGTTCAGTATCTGGGATACATTATTGATGAACGGGGGGTGCATGTGGATCCATCCAAGATTCGAGTCATTCAGGATTGGCCAACCCCAACCACTCTGACAAAGCTCCGTAACTTTCTGGGACTTGCCAATTTCTATGGTAGGTTCGTGTCGGGGTTCTCTCATATCACTTGGCCCTTGAGTTAAGTCACAAGGGAGGAGCAAAAGCATAATTCTTTTGGTTTGAATCACAACAGAAGGTGTTCACAAAGTTGAAACATCACCTTTGATCTACACGAGTGCTCACATTACCAGACTTGCAACAACCATTTGAGATCGAGATAGATGCCTATTGTTGGGGTGTGTTATATTCTTTCCACGACTAACCTACGTAGTGAACTGGGGGGTTAGAGGGGGGGTGGGTAGCCCCCCTCTACGGGGTTCGGGGCAGCGCCCCGAGAAATTTTTTTTTGGACCCT
>APFE031560038.1:36858-47902 GCA_000404065.3 Pinus taeda | reverse complement strand
TTTCATTATATAACGAAAATACAAAGGGGGCCTTGGGCAGTACCGATGCGATAAAGCCCAGACCCGAAAGGGTTCGGGAATGAAATATAGAAGGTTTGAAGTCTAGGTGAAGCAATTTCTCATGTAGTTCCAGAATACAAAGAAAACACATAGGGAACGAGCCGAGTGCAACTAGCGATAGAAACAAGGCTGAACCTGATGTGTTTTGGAAGAAAAATATATATGATTTCAGGTCCACTAAAGCCCATATTTTAATGTTTTTGTGTATTTTTGTTGTTTCAACGAAATACAAAGGAAGCCTTGGGGCCTTGCGATAGTGATGAATCCCGGACCCGATGGGTTTTCGGCATAAGAGCATATATATTTTCAAGTCTGCCACAACATTTTTTTCATCATTTTTAGTGTTTTTTGCCTTATTACAAAATACAAAGGGAAGCTGGGAACAGGCCATCAATGACTTGCGATAGCGACCCAAAGGGTGGACCCGATGGGAGAATAGGCATATCTGAGGACTTTTGAAGTCCGAAATGAACTGTGATGCGCAGGATTTATCAGTGTTGCAGCACTTTCACTCTTTATAACAGAAACAGTCACTGTTTGTAGTTTAAAAGGAAAAACAAAGGCCCAAAGACCATTCCACCATATATCAGAGCCGAGGAGACAATTTGTCGAGAAACAGAGGACAGAAAAGGAAAGAGAAGGGCCACAACACGCTGTAGCCCGAAACAGATACATCATGGTGCATCAACAACGCGACACAACTGAAAACAATAGAAGTGATTTTGGGCATCTTTGGCAAGAGAGAGCTCTGTGCTAGCACAACCAAAATATCATAAAGTGGTTACTCTTTTGTCAGAAGAAGAAGCCTCCGAAGCCATGCTTGTCTAGAGGGCATCAAAGTTGTTGAAGAGACAGGGAGGAGGGATTAAGACACTCCGAGCCTTTGAGAGCTCAGAAGCATTGTAAAGGCCTATAAAAGGCTAAAAACTAGATGTGACAGAGGCTCAACTTCTGGAGATTGTTCCTCCTATGTTCCTTTAAACTTCTTATCTTCATTGTAGCAATATAAGATTCGCTTGCTATTTTTTTCAATGTCCATTCTCTTTGTTGTTCTATGCTTGAACTTGAATAGGTTATTCAGGTTTTCTGTTGTGTCTAATTGCAGATAACTGTCATCTTATCTCTGCATTGATAAATTAGATTTTTCAAGTCTCATTTACTTCCTGTAGTTGGCCATTCATATGTTTTTATGTATGAAATCTGCTGGTACAATCAGTATTTTCCATCTATCCATTGGATCTATAAATTATTGAGCATTAGTGGACTAAAGCCTTGTATTGGTGAGAGTGTTCATGCATGTCTTGAGTGAGAATAGAGTTGAAATGGTTATCTGACTTGATCCAAACCATCATCCATTCCAATAGTTCTGAGAACAATATTAAAGATTAAATGTTACCAGGCATCTCCGAGCTGCAACCTAGGAGATTTTCTTGGAGTGACAATAGGCCCCACCGCAAACTCCGCCCACTCTGATATGGGTTATAAGGGAAAACGCCTTCAAACTAAAAAATCCACCCTTCCTTGGCCTGCACCCAATATTCAATGCGGACCGACTATGACCATAATTTCCCCCATTGTTGGACACATCCGACATTGTTGATCAGTTGAAACCAATAGATCTCAACCCAATTTGCATCAAACACGCCACAAATAACAGGATCATGGACACACATATCAATAACACTCACCAGCATAGGATCTCGTTATATAGAGTTGTTAGTGAAGGCCAACTCCTTCACCAAGGAAAGTGGTTCACCAAGGACCAAGTTCAACAGAAATTTCCTCACCTCATGGAAGCTCTACACGCAATGGGGACCATTTCTTCCTAAGGGGGGAGGACTGATCTACGTGGATAATTGAATAATAAAATATAATCATGATAACGGATAATTACAATAATTCTATAATATATAATTATATGTATAATTTTTTTATAAATTAAAATTTAAGATTTTTATTAAATTAATTTGTTTAATAATAATACATAAAATTAGCCACGGCTTATAAATTAAATGGTAATGTAAATGGTCATAAGAATAAATAAACATATGTTGTGCTTAAAAGAAAAGAAATATTAATTTGTTTAAATTACTATTATTAACTATAATATGCGAAATATTATTAAGAAATATATAACAAAATTAAATATAGAAATTTTAATGTAAAGATTCACTTTTATTTTACTATAGATATTTTTAGTTTGTAAATAGGTATTTTTAGAATGGATACTAATACCATATGTTTAGAAACTATAATTCATGTTAATATAAGACATGTTTATGACATTTTTTTAATTAAATAATTTAATTAAAATGACCAAAATGACATGATTACTTTTGAAATGAAGCTCAATCTTAAACATGTAATCATTAGTAAAAATATTATGTAGAGATTAAATCTCTACCATCCCATTAATAATTATTTATAACTAAATTAAAATTCTATAAAGCTTATTCCAAAATAAATAAAACTCTCTACCTACATTATATAAACATTTCTATATCACAACTTCTCACACAAGGAACGGTATCTTTGACGGTATCTTCGGCTGGTCACCCATATCCGTCCCCCATACATATATATATATATTCACATTTTACTTATGAATCCACTCCACTGTGAACTAATGGATCTAAGAGTCCGATCTGGCGAACCCAAACTAACAAACATATTCGTAACGAAAGGGGACTCTCTTTTCTTTTCCATGGACACAAAAGCTACAGACATTTTACTTACGAATCCACTCCAGTGTGAACTAATGGATCTAAGAGTCCGATCTGTCAAACCCAAACCAACAAACATATTCGTAAGGAAAGGGGACTCTCTTATCTTTTCCGTGGACACAAAAGCTACAGATCAGATCGTGAAGAGATGTCATTGCCCACGGATCTTTTTCGTTAGTTCCAGAAGGTTGGATATTTTTCACATCAATATATAACATGTGTTAAAACCTCAATCTTGACTCTTCTTTTGTACTTCCTATGTTGGGATCTGCTTACATGCTGCAGTAATGTAGTGTCCGTGGATCTCCAAACGCATGCACCCCGATCAGTTTGATCCACTGATCCCAACTCTACCGTGTTCGTGTTCGTGTTCTATTATGGCATTGCTTAAATGAATGATGAAGCGTCAGCTCAGCTGACGACTTCTCTATGACGAATTAACTTCACATGTGTGTTTGTGTTGTACGGGAATTCTCGGCTCACCATCTATCTCCACGAGCTTTACTCCCAATTTCCTACCTCTACTCTATAAATTTGTACGCCTCGCTGTGGTGGTAAGAATACCCATTATACAGAACGGCAGACATGGAAATGGCGAAGAGAACATTGAAGGCACACGTCATGGTATTGTCATACCCCGCAACGGGCCACACCAATCCAATGTTACAGTTCTCCAAGAACATCGCCTCTAGAGGATTGCTGGTCACATTTGTTACATTCAGCTACAATCATGACAAAGTGATACAAGCCAAGGATTATCTGCAACGACTTAATCTCCCTATACAATTCGAATGCATTCCAGACGGCCTTCCTCAAGACCATACTCTCGACTCAAACATCAACCACGTCGTTTTCAATCATATGCGCAACAACATGGACGGCTCCACATTGGAGAGGCTCATCCAGCGTCTGAATACCAGAGGGAATGCCCCTCCCGTGTCCTGTATCGTTTATAACCCATTTCTTCCATGGGCTCGACAAGTGGCAAAGAAGATGCATATTCCTCATGCTTTGTTTTGGACACAGTCCACTGCACTTTTCTCCATCTATTATCACTTTAATAATTCAGGTCTCACTCGCTGCTCTCCGCTTACTTTTTAATGCAATAATTTGTATTTGTTGTTATATAATTCTCTAACTATTGTACGTATCTGTCATGTATTGTATTTGTTGTTATATAATTCTCTAACTATTGTACGTATCTGATGTCACATGACAGGAGAAAAGTGGGATTCAAGACAAATGGCAGAGAGCGTGAGCGTTTCCATTCCGAGCCTCCCAGAACTGAAATTGGGAGATTTACCTACGGCATTCACAGATACAGAGGAAGCACTGCAGATTTATCTCCACCAATTAGACGGTCTCAGCGATGTGTCGTGGGTACTCGCGAATACCTTTTATGAACTGGAAGCAGAGACGATCGACCTAATGACGTCAAGATTTGGAGTCCCATTTAGCAGCATAGGCCCTTGCATACCCTCCGCTTTTGTCGACGGTCGTAATCCCCACGACGCGCGAGTCGGCGCAGATCCGTGGAAGGCGACGGACAAGGTGCAGGAGTGGCTCGACCGGAAGCTCCCCTCCTCCGTCGTATACATTTCCTTCGGCAGCATCACAGTCATAAACCCGCAGCAAATCCATGAGTTGGCCTTGGGAATTGAGAGCAGCCAACAAAATTTCTTGTGGGTCATCCGGCCTCCTCCCGGGCACGACGACATTACGGAATTTTTTCCGGCAGGCTTCGCGGAGAAAACCCAAGCCCGTGGGCTCGTGGTGAGCTGGTGTGTTCAGCTGGACGTGTTGTCTCATCCGTCTGTGGCTGCTTTTATGAGCCATTGTGGCTGGAACTCCACCCTGGAGGCCTTGAGTTTGGGAGTTCCAGTGCTGACCTTGGGTGTCTGGACCGATCAGACCACCAATTCGAAATTCCTTGCAGATGTGTGGAAGGCGGGAGTGAGAATGAGAAAGGGAGAGGATGGGACTGTGGGAAGGGATGAGATCGAGAGATGTATGAGAATGACTGTTGACAAGACGAGTAAAGCGGGAGAAGAAGTGCGGAAGAATGCTGTGAAATGGAAAAAATTGGCGAAAAGTGCGATGAATGAAGGTGGTTCTTCTGATACAAATCTGAACAAATTTGTTGAAGACGTCGTTTCCAAAGCTACACGATCCTTCCCTCCCCCGTCCTAAGAGGGAGTTGAATGTCACACTCTCCGTAGAGGATGGAAGGCTGTTTGGACCATTTGGTCTGCCACGCAGAATGGGTGGACTTTGGCCAAACATTTTGTATCATGGTTGTACGACATTATTAATTATTAAATAAAATATACATCCTCAAACTTTCATGGACTCCGCTTTTTCTTGTTTTAATAAAATCAAGTTCGTTGGAGAATGTTGATAATATATATATATATATTTCAGAAATGACATTTTGACTTCGAAGTGGAAGTATAATTACATTGAAGAGATATAAGAGTAAGTTTTTTTAGTTGGCTAATCTACCCCGAAATCTCATGAAACTTGCCAATCAAGCTGTCCACCTCGGGCTCATGAGATACCGAAGTTAATCGAATCTCGTTCGACAGTTTAATTTCCTGTATTAACAATAAAAATTTAAAATTAAATGAAAGGACATTTTGACTTCGAAGTTTAAGAAATAATATTGGGGTTGGTTTTCTACGCCGGAAATAAATTTAAAAAACTAATAAAGTACGTACACATTGATGAGATATATAAGTTAATCAAGTCTCGATCGGTAGTTCAATTTCTTGTGTTAAATAGCAAAATAGTTAGGGATAAATAATTAAATTTTTAATCTGTAATTTTTTTTTCTCTCTTTCTTGAGGGTTTCTAAGAATATTTCTTTTTTATTTAATTGGTTTACCATTCAAAAGCATTTAGAATTACAAGTTTGAACTCTAAATACTCCGCAATCTAAATGCCCATAAAAATATATAAATAAAAATATTGGGATTTTATTTAAAATCAATTTATTAAAAGTTTTCTTTTGTATTAAGTATAATATATGTAATATATCATGATTAACAAAATAAAATTGTTATAATAGATGTTAAATATAAATAAGATAAAAATTTGGGAATTTTTATTTAAAATCAATTTTAAAAGTTTTTCTTTGTATATAGGTAAAATATATGTACATAGATTACAAAATAATATTTATAAGAAATGTAAAATATAATGAAATAAAAAAAATGGGAATTTTATTTAAAAATTTATTAATTTTCTCTTATCTGCAATTCAGTATAATATATGTAATATATCATGATTAACAAAATAAATATTTATGATAATGTAAATATTAATAAGATTGTAAATAGTTTTAGTAAAATTTTAGCCATTTATATTTTTTATTAATGATAATATATTGGAATTCATTGTTTAAGTTTGGCATGTGGGCTTGCTTTTTAGCAATTATTGTGTGGCTTTTAAGATTGTTTTGTTGATTGCGTGATTTAATGCTGACACAATGAGTGCCCCAAATAAATTTGCAAAATCAGAGCCTTTTTCGATATGGGGTTTTCCTCCTCAACTAAAAATATTGTGGTTTTCTTAAAGGAAAAAGGGTTAATGGGAAAGCTCACTAGTTTGTGGCAACTTATGAAGTTGTTGAAGACTAGGATTTTAACAACTGGGCAAATCATGAGCCCCAGAATATTTACTATTATCGAAATGGATATTATGCGTTTCTCTTTGAAAATCACGAAGATAGAGACCAGATCTGTAGGTCAGGTCCCTATTTAATGGGCACTAGAGGTTTGTTTCTTACTCATTGGTCTCTAGACTTTAATCCCATGATGGAAATATCATATACACTTATGCCAATCATATTTCCTTTTATCCCTCTTTTTTGTTTTGATGAAGCCATTTTTAAGGCAATTGAAGATAAACTAGGCAGATTTATTTACTCTGATCTCGAACGACGGAACAATTTTTCGTGTTCACGAATTTGTTTTGAAATGGATTCCTAAAATTACCTCCATAAAGTGATTTAGCTAAATCTGGATGGTTGGTCTCATCTCCAGGCTTCCGATTACGAACAACTTCCTTTTAAATGTAATCTATGGACACTTTGCCAAAAGTAGCACAAAAGCTTCAACTTCGAGAATCTCTCCAAAGCATCCTATTAATGAAGAGAAAGGAGAAACTACCCAAGGAATCATTCTCAATGAAAGGAAACATAAGAAGCATGGAAGTAAAAAGCAATAGACAAGTAATGTTGAATCTAAGCATCCTCCCATTTCCACAAACAAATTTAAAGTCCTAAATGCTCCAAACGAAGAGGGTAAGGATCTTGAGGCCTAAGCTGATCAACCAAATAATCCTTTTCCAAAGGACCCTCCTGATTTGATTGATGAAGAAGAACAAGATTAGGGTCCTCCAAGGAAATCTCCTACAATGGGGAATCTTTCCCCAAAGGTCCCTCTTGCTTTAAAAGATGAAGAATCCGGTAAGGTGGTCGAGAAGAAGCCCTTCTCTATCCTATTTAGATGTGCTTGAAAGAAGCATTCTTCCCCACTCATAACAAGTCGTAATAAATATCATAGTAGAAAGAATTCAAATCATGACTCCTACATGGGGTTAGCCATCTTCTACTAGTTTATAGAAGTGTTATGTTTATGCATTTTCTTATGCAAGAAATTTGCTAAAATATACTCTTGCTCACATTAAACAATAGGCATAAAAAATAGAAGACTTAGTTTTAGAACTTTTCCTTCCCTGCTCTTATTGGGAAGAGGTTGGTTTCTTTGTTTTTTTTAAATGTGCCATTACTAGAAGTTAGTAAAAAAATTCACAAGAAGGAGAACATATTGTAACTCATTTCCAAATTCAAATCATTTCTTTCTAAGTTTAGCTAGTGACACATGTCCGGGGGATTGAAGTTCCTCTTATTTCACAACACCTTAATTGGATTCACACATTCACAGTGCCGACACCTGTTCTACATTCCTGTGATGGCCATGATGCTTGCGCAATTTCACTCTGCCAGGGTATTGTCCAGGCCTGCTGGCAGTGAAGCAACAATAGAGATGAAAACTTATACTCTTATTTTCTTTAACTCGTGAGCCAAACTACCCTTCCCGATTTCGAAACACTATGATCAAGCTGAAACTTGTTGTTGTGTTTAACTGAGTTGGCGAAAGGTGAACCACTTTTGTCCATGGGGTAAGTTGGGAAGCCAAAGTAGCTTGCACATCAATTCAATACTCTCTGAAATACCAAGGTCTTGTGTTGTCAATGGAGAAAAACAGAGAAGCTGGAGTTCAACTAGTGTGTCACCAAGTGTTGTAGCAGCTGAAACAACCTCCAAATTTTGTTCTGCATCTAATTTTGGAGCCTTCCTTGGTTTTTCCTTGATTTTTACAAGAACTGGGGCTCATCTCGTGAGCAAGTGTTGAGTCTTTTCACCCTCCTTGCTTGACCATTCATCAGACATCTTTTTGCATGTTGGTCACAATGTCTTGTTCACATCCATGGTATGGCTATGCACAAGGTACCTCTTCATGTGTACAAGTTACATTCACTATGTAAACATCTGTCACACTCACACACGAAGTTGTATACACTGTCGCACAAGTGTTGTCGTGGTCGTTCAACGATCTATCACAATTTTTGCACTTGTCGCTCGCATCTCCGTTCAATCACACTGAGTGTATGTTGTCTTGATGGTTCAAGGCATATTGTTGTTAAGGCATGTTGAGTGTGTATTCATAATGTCATGCATGTACGAAGTCACTCGTTCACACACTTAGTCATTTTTCTGAATCTATATCGACTAGACCAATCCCAACAACCGGACCTCCGCTAAGATACACTGCATAGTTTCAAACCTCAGTGAACATGTACTACTGCCTGGAATTGCACAGAGCTTGAGGCTGCCTCTAGACAGTTTGCGCTGCGCAATCCTACAATCAACTCGACTGACTGTCACCTAGAAAATGTGCATACATGCTAGACAAACATTGCTTTCCTGTCACTATACTACCCTCAAAATTGCGCAGTTTTTCAAGCCAGTCACCCTGTCAGTTGGCTTGCTTCTCATCCTGAAAACCACAGAATTTTCATGAGAAATATCCCAACTACCCAACATCTCGCTCAGGTCAGAAACTATGCAAGGATGTCCAACAGGCTAGCCTCCCAGCTCTGCACAGTTTTCTACAGTACCCTCCGAGAGCTCACTATCAACTCCCTAGAAAAATTACGTTATTTTTTGCCAGCAGCCTTGCACAGCCCGCTGCCAACTCCCGAGAGAAATCGCACAATTTCCACTGCCAGTCTCCCTCTGCTTCTTGCACTATATCCCTGAAAACATTACACAAATCTTACCTCCAGTCGAGCTAGATCTTATAGAATATCACTGCTAATCCCGATTCCCATCTCAATCTCCCAGTGACCTCTGCGTAGTTTTCATGGAGAGTTCCCAGAGCCTACATCCCATCTTAAAATATTTCTTGCACAGTTGCAGAGCATTGTCTTCTCTTCCGGTCACACGCATCCCAAATCAGAAGACAATGCATCATGGTAGACTAGGAGATTTCTAGAATTGATGTCGTCTCATCATGAGTGATTTCAGATATGGGTACATAGATGAGACATGGCACGATGATGAATGGGGTGAACAAAGAGCACATACAAGGAGACTCGTTCGCGAATGGACAAACACATGAAGCATGCCAAGCGAAGGAGCAGCATGCACTTTCAACATCAAGCGAACACCAGGACCATTGAAGACTCCACACACCTTTCCATTAGAAGGTGAAGCTATGATACCCCAAGAGCACATCCATAACTCAGTAGCACTGCAGCTCGACATGCACATCACCACCAGCATGAACATACCAGCTCCATCGTGTCAAGTCATATCATGAGTCATATCGTCCATGTCACTATTGTGTGCCACATTGTTGTAATCAATGTAATGTAACGCAGAAGTCTAAGAGACCCACATGTAAATATAAAGATTCATGGAAAGTTGAAGAGTCGTGTAAGTCAAAAAGTCATGAGGGAAGTTGAACAGTCATAAGGGACAGTTTTACCCTTCGTTATAAATACCCTTCATTTGTATGCAAGCGACTTTTCACCTTGGCTCCTCCCATGTAGCCTTGAGAGTCTGTAATATTTTCTTTGAGGAGCAAGCAGTGGCTTCAATGCCCTGCTATCGGGGTTAGTTATGTAATGGCGTATAGATGTGTCTTGGAAATTTCGCTTAATTTAGAAGCCTCTGAATAGGCCATCACATTTTCACACATGCATTGTATTCGTTTGTAAGAGTATTCTTTGGACGCTTGTAATGCATGTTCCTTTAACCTGTATTAAGAAAGTTGAACTATTTTAGTTTTTTTAGTACATATTCTATTGGAAATGTGTTGTATCAGTTGCTAACATTGCCTTGCTCGTGTGGGCTATCCCGCCGGACACTCAATAGGTTCATTCTTGTAAACTTGTTATAACGGCCCTCGCACTTGTGTGGACTAATCCACTAGGTTTTTTATGCGTTATTTGTTCACTGTTTGGTCTAAAATGCGGACGAAAATTAGAGTTTCATTTACTATCAATCTGGGTAAGTAACCTTTGAGGATCATCCAATATATATGGACTTAGAGATAAAATAAACTAACCTAGGGGAAGAAATGCCAAAGCTCTCTTACAGGAGGTCTTTCATTGGGATTTCAAACACCTATTTATTCATTTAATTAAAATGAAATGTAAAGACATTGGGGAAAAGTGTAAGAAATATTAAAGCTCCTTTACAGGAGACTATTGATTAATATTTCTAATCATCTTAATCAAGAAACTATTTAAACTAGTGAAATTAAAACACTTAAATCTAATTCTGATTGATTGCATGAAATATTAAATCTCTCTTACAAGAGACTATTCATTTATATCTCAAGCATATGAATCAGTAATTTAGTCTATTAAATTCACAAACAAACATAAAATTAAAGTTTACCAAAACAAAATGAGCATGCAAGTGAGGCAACATGGGGCCCTCCTTAGCTCCACAAGCACACCTAGAAAGAAGTCAAATGTAGAAGAAAATCAAATCCACTTTATTTATCATCAATTGAAAATTGCAATTACAACCTCCAAGTTCTACATTCCAAAAGGTCCTAAGATCTACATTACAATGATTCTAAAATCTAAAATTACAAATGAAGGACTAAGTTTCTAAATTCTAAAATTTAAGATTACAAAATGAAGATTACAAATGAAGGAGATAACACTCCTATTTATACAAA
>APFE031560038.1:25474-36375 GCA_000404065.3 Pinus taeda | reverse complement strand
TCAAATTCGAATTTGAACATAGAGTGCCACATAAAGATGCCTTAGAAGCTTCCTTTGTACCTACACATGTCAACAAACTCATTCTAATTGTTAGGTATAAGTATAAGCATATTATTTTCTAAAGTTTAACCATAAATCCACTTTAAAATGTTAATAATTAATAAACTTTGGAAAAGCATAGTTATAACCCAATGATGAGGTAAATGTAATGATGTGGAGGTGGAATGGAAGTGACATGAAGGTAATATGGAAGTAATGTGAAGGTATTGTTGAATAATGGAGTGAGAATAGAAACTATTTTGAGGCCCAACATACCCACAAACTAAAGGTATTGCATGTCCTCATGCAATCTATTACATTACTTTTTGATACTTGAGCTTTGGCTTAAACTCTGCATGATATCATTTACTTAACTTTTGCAAAGTGTTTTTGATGAACTGAAACTTGGTTGGTTCTTGTGTTTCAACCATATTTGTTTGTTGCATTCAATTTTAATATATGATCCTTGCCTATTGATAATGTGATTTTTATTGCAGAGTATTTTTGTTTGAATGCATCATGGTTGGTTCTTATGTAACAACCATGATTGTGTTGGCATCCAATTAACTTTTAAATACTTTTGACAAAGCCATTTATATGCTCATGTAATAGTGGATATGTTTTGAAGGTATGTGGGTTTTAGAATGTGATATATGAATATGGATGTTATATGAATGTGGAGACATATGAATGTGAATGTATTTCCCCCTTTAACTGATGGTTTTGGCAATTTGAAAAATATGATGAAAGGAAGTGAAGTATTTCCAAAAATTATTATTCTAACTTTTCAAGGAATTAAATGGTTAAAAGTTAGAAAATATCATACCTTAACTTACCCTTTCAAAAATGGATGAGATTTGTGCATGTGTCGTTGAAAAATTTGGCTCATAGTCTTCTTTAATTGGTTGTGAAAATGGTGGATGAAATCAAAAAAGTGAATCTTTTATTATTGTTGCATCGGTTGCTAAATCTACTGTTGGATCTTCTACTGAATGTTCATAATTTTCTACTAAATGCGGTCGAAAAAGTATAAGGCTTGGAAGGTATATAAAATTTAGAATTTACGAATTTACACTTCCCCCCAACCCTTATTCATTGACATGTCCTCAAGTCATCTACATAAAAAAAAAAAAAAATGAGAAACAATGAAAGGAAATCTTCTTCATCTGTTACAAAATAAGGGTCTTCAAGTCTTCAATGTTCGATGGCACAAATCTTACTATGTGAATAAATGTTCTGGTGTCAAACATAGCAAGAAATTGTTAACTTAATGGCCATTAAGGAATGCCACTAGCCAACACGAAAGCTCCCACCACTGATTCCAATGGGAGTCAAGATGCCTAACACATCTTTGTAGGTACGAATAAATTTGTTGTGGTCAAGTCACCTACAAGATCCAATGAACAAGGAATATTAATGTACTACCATTTTTCATTGGTAATAGTACTTGCCTTTAAGGCATGAAAGTCTCTAGGTGTTTTTTAAATATTATTAGACTCTAGGACTTTGACTCAATGATATGTAGAAGTAGGGTTTTATTAGTGGAAAATGAAAAATAGTAGGAAAAAGGAAATGGAAATGGAAAATGGCGTAAACTTCTTTGCTTTTATTGGTGGGTTACGAATGGATGAAAGGAAACGCATGGTGAATGAATAAGAACTCTTTTTATGAAAAATGGATATGGAAATGGCATGCTTTATGGCTTTACAATTTGTGGAAATCAAAATCTTTTTCAAAAAGGGAGGTGGAAGGTAGTGGTTGTGGACATGGATTTGTCTTTAGAATTTTTTCATGAATTTAGTCTTTGGAAGACCAATTGTCATCACAATGTAATCTCCTTAATGATCTCTTGATTATCCTGTATCCTGTAAAAAATACTTGGTAGAAAGAAAACATAAGTGTGTTCAAGAAGAAATGGCCATTTCCTTCATGATTCTTACGCAAAACGTTCGTACCAAATAAAATAGATTTAAGAAAAATCAAGGTGTTGAAATTAACTCAATTCATGATATTAGTATCAATCCATTCTTAAAAATAACGATAAAAAGTAATACTCCCTGTTTGTGTCAGATAACTCATGAAATGTGCTCGGCAAAAAGAATGGCATTAGAAAGACCTGTTGTGTTCTGCATATTAGTATGTCACATAAAAGCATTCAACATAAAGATGTTATGAGTTTAATGCCAACTTGAAGCTATCGAAACAAAATAATCATCATCTATAGAACCCTCCAAATGTTTGATAAATAGATCCTCAAAATTTGTTTCCAAGCGTTCCATTATTTATTTTCAAACGTGGATGAATTTTGTGGAATTTTTTTTTATTTTGAACTTGTACCAACTCATGCAGTTTCAACTAGTTCATGTAATTCTCATGATTCTCTCAATTTGCATATCACCAAAGTTTTGTTTTATGCCAATATCCTTCACATGCCAATATTTACCCTTTAAATCCTTCAAAACAGTAAGTGTCACAAAACACATAACAATTATTTTATTTTTATTATATATTTTGAAAAAAATGATAACAAACATAACATAACAATGACAATCATATCTAATAATATATTAATACAATCATATATTATAACATAACAAACATAATAACAAATTACAATTATATATACATAGTAGTCATAACAACAATTATATACAACAAATTACAATTAAATATAACAAATAATAAGAAATTATAACTAAATTAATGCAATTATAACAACATATTAATAAATTAATATAATTTTGATAACAAACATTAATTAATAATTAAATATCATAACAAACAACATAACAAATTACAATTAAAATATAACAAATTACAATTATATTAATATAATTATAATATTATAACATTATAATAAAAAATTAAAACTAACAATGGAAAACAAACCCAAAAGAAATGGAAAACAAAACGTAAAACATGTGAGGATTTTTCCTCATGCAACTGCTTGCTATGAGAGGAGTTTTCATCACTTCTGTCAATACTAAGTGGATCAATAATCGCATGGTTGAAGCTTCCACAAGAAATACCAACTACAATATCAAACAGAAATTCTCTGTCAGATACGTTTACTGGAGTGTTTATATCTTTCGTTTCATAGTAACCCGGCTGCAATTTATTAGCATTAACCCTAGATCTGTGCTTCATATCTCGTTTGGCTGTGTTGGACTACTCGTTTCATGTGGTCGGCCGTGGTGATATTTGGAAGGAGCAGTAAATATCTATGGACGAGATCTATTCTCAATCCATTCAATTGTTGCATTGAATAAAAATTGCTTATATACCATCTTGGTGAGTTGGACTGGGAAAAGCCTCCCTTCTTTGTTGTCGTCTCCATTTCCATGTTAAAAATGGATTCCACTTCTTTCATCACTTTATGCATGGATGGTCGTTGGCATCCAAATTTCCTAACGCAGGTAAGCACCAAGCTGAAGGACCGCTCAAACGCCACGAGAAGAGAGTCTCTTAACAAGAGATCCATTAATTTCTCTTTCATCGCCCTTGTTCCCCTGTTCTTCAACGTGTCGTCCATGCTCTGATCTAGTCTCTTAGCATACGGATCATAGGTTGGGCGTTGCGTAATAAGCTATATTACACATGGATTTGCATCATTGTGCAGATAGGCCAATGTCCGAGCAGACTGTAAGGCTATACTAAATCTGCTTCTCTAGAGCAGTCAGTGAGGCTGCCATTAAAGGCCAATGAAACCGCCAATGATGTTCCTTTATATTTTTCAATTAGAAATAGTCTGATTCACAAAATTCTGTATTGTCATATCACAGATCAGTTTTCCAGCGAGAGTATTTTTATTTCAAATAAATTGATAGATTTTCTGATCTTCCTGATCGCACGAAGCACAGGAAGAGAGCATATTAATCTTTTGATTTATTTTTATTTATGCAGGTTAGCATGGATGGATAATAAACACAATCAATATTTGTGACAAAACCTCGCATTGTATATACTCTTTCTGCAATGTCATGGGGGCGTTTAGACTCTTAGAAGACAAAGATTTCCAATAATCAAGCTCCTAGCTTACTTGTGATACAGAAACATGTAGAAATGCGATGATGAAGTAGCTCTTACTGTGCCACTGAATTTATTTATTTATTCATCATGATTTATTATTTTATTTTTTATTTTTTGAAAATAAGACTAAAAACTTCTAATGAGATTAAGACTAAAAACTTTTAATGAGATCTCATTTTATTTTCCTAATTTATTCTATCTAACTTGCTTGAAAGATTTTTAATTTCCTAGGTAAAAGAATGCTTCCAATGAAGCCATCTACGGACTAAAAATTCCAACATGCTCACATGAAGATTTAAATTTTTTACGTTATGTTTTACAAGTTCCTGAGTAACCTGTCTTAGAGTTGGCTCAATATTATTGTCCTTGCTCTCCAAGAAGTACTTGTTCAACATTGTCAAATTCCTCATCCGTAGATGGATTAGTGAGAAATGGGGGTTTAAAATAAAAACTGAATTTAAATTAACTATGTGCGCAAATAAAAATAAAAAATGCTCCGAACTTTGAACTCCTTTATGAAGATCCTGCTATCACCAGGTTTCACAAGCTAGTCCATAAAAAGAAATTGCAATAAAATTAACTTCCTAAGTTTATCTCCAAATCATCCTCCCTGGCAATGGTGCCAAAATGTTTGGTCTAAAATGCGGATGCAAATTATAGTTTCATTTACTATCAATTTGGGTAAGTAACTTTTGAGGATCATCCAATATATATAGACTTAGAGATGAACTAAACTAACCTAGGTGAAGAAATGCCAAAGCTCCCTTACAGTAGGTCTTTCATTGGGATTTCCAACACCTATTTAGTCGTTTAATTAAAATGAAATCTAAAGACATTGTGACAAGTGTAAGAAATATTAAAACTCCCTTACAGGAGACTGTTCATTAATATTTCTAATCATCTTAATCAACAAACTGTTTAAGCTAATGAAATTAAAACACTTAAATCTAATTCTGATTGATTGCATGAAATATTAAATCTCTCTTACAAGAGACTATTCAATTATATCTCAAGCATATGAATCAGTAATTTAATCTAATTAAATTCACAAACAAACATAAAATTAAAGTTTACCAAAACAAAATGAGCATGCAAGTGAGGCAACGGGTGCCCTCCATAGCTCCACAAGCACACCTAGAAAGAAGTCAAATGTAGAAGAAAATCCAATCCACTCTATTTATCATCAATTGAAAATTGCAATTACAACCTCCAAGTTCTATATTCCAAGAGGTCCTAAGATCTACATTACAATGATTCTAAAATCTAAAATTACAAATGAAAGACTAGGTTTTTAAATTCTAAAAGTTAAGATTACAAAACGAAGATTACAAATGAAGGAGATAACACTCCTAGTTATACAAAAGCTATGACAACAAACTCATAAATGTAAATCCACTATTCCCTCCTTTGACCCACATATTTCTCAACCAATGGTGACACATAACCCTATCCTCCATGATCTCCTCCATGAGGTCCATGATCTCCTCAAATTCGAATTTGAATATAGAGTGCCACATAAACATGCCTTTGAAGCTTCCTTTGTACCTACACATGTCAACAAACTCATTTTAATTGTTAGGTACAAGTATAAGAATATTATTTTCTAAAGTTTAACCATAAATCCACTTAAAAATGTTAATAATTAATAAACTTTGGAAAAGCATAGTTATAACCCAATGATGAGGTAAATGTAGTGATGTGTTGGTGGAATGGAGGTGACATGAAGGTAATATGGAAGTAATGTGAGGGTATTGGTGAATAATGGAGTGAGAATAGGGACTATTTTAAGGCCCAACATTCACCTTGTGTTTGTGACTGCCACATCCATGTGGACTAATCGATAGAATCTACACATGTCCTGTTGTGTTGTGTGTCTTTAGCAGAGTTGAGACTATTCCCTTTCAACCTGAGACCCACTTCCACCCTCTCCCTCTGCAGTGAAAGAATTATAACACAAGTGGCACTAAGCACTCACTAGGCAGGCGAACCTCGCTCTTCGAAGACAAAGAAAACCACTCTCACGTGCTAACAAGCAAGAGATATGGCATATCTTTAAGATAATGGAAACTGAGCCATCGTACCGAATGGAACTCCTACACCAAACAGTGTGAGGTCTAGTTGGGACTTCATACCAGGGAGATCCCCTAAATGTTGGTGAGTCCAACAACATCAACAGTTACATTTGCATAAGGAGCACCTCACTAGGCCCTGTTATCACTCCAAGAAACTCTCCTAGGTTGCAGCTCGAAGATGCCTTGTAACATATAATCTTCAATATTGTTCTCTGAACTAAATCATTGTTTGGATCAAGCCAGATAACCATTTCAACTATTTTTTTACTCAAGACATGCATGAACACCCTCAACTTACAAGCCTTTAGACCACTAATGTTCAATAATTTGTAGATTCAATGAATGGATGGAGAGTACTGACCATACTGGAAGATGCATACATAAACATAAATGAATGTCTAGCTACAAGAAGCAAAAGAGAATACTGACTGTACTGGAAGATGCATATATGACCACATATGAATGTCTAGCTACAAGTAGTAAAGAAGCTTGCAACTCTAATTCATCAACACAGAGATAAGATGATAGTTATCTGGCATTAGACACAAAAGAAACATGAACAACCTATTCAAGTGCAAGCTTAGAACATAAGAGAAAATGAACATTTAACATATCATAGCAGAAGAATCTTGTATTTGCTAATGAATGAAGATGAGAAGCTTGAGTAGCAAAGTCTCATTAGTCTCCAAAAGTTGAACCAGTGTTAGCCTTGTGCGCAAACATTCCAAAAATGGATCCAAGTATGCCCTTTAAAGTCTCCATAAGCCAGCATAATCATGCCAAAGGATCCAAATATCCTCTTGAAGGCTTCAAAATTTGCATAAGGATCACACAAAAAATCCCAACAGTCGCATGGAGGAAAGCCCTTAAAAGGGTTGAAAAATACTATCGGGAGGCTAAAACACCTTCAAATAGTAAAAAAAAAACAAGTATCGTAGGCTTGAGCATGGCAATGCACAACAACCATTAGATCTGGCTGATCAATGGCCTAGATCTAATAGCAAATCGCAATCAGCGGGAACATATGTTGTGTTATATGAAAATACCTCTGGCAGGAGTGACATGTGATTGAGATTGATCGCATCGCTATATCGGATCGATGATCACCATGGGGCGGAGCCTATGCATATGTATATGCCTGACCCGATAAAACCCGGATTTGATGAGTTTTGGAATAGAAATGTATATATTTCGAGGTCCACGCCAAAGCTATTTTCAGTGCATTTTCACTGTATTTCGTTATATAATGAAAATACAAAGGGGGCCTTGGGTAGCATCGATGCAATAAATCTCGAACCTGAAAGGGATTAGAAATGAAATATATAAGGTTTGAAGTCCAAGGGAAGCCATTTCTCATGTAGTTTTAGTATTTTTACATATTCAAGAAAACACATAGGGAATAGGTTGAATGCGACTTGTGATAGCAACAAGGCCAGACCCGATGGGTTTCGGAAGCAAAATATATACGATTTCACATCCGCTAAAGCCCATATTTTAATGTTTTTGTGTATTTTCATTGTTTCAACGAAATACAACGGAAGTTTTGGGGCCTTGCGATAGAGATTAATCCTGGACCCGATGGGTTTCTAGAATGAATATATATATATATATATATATATATATATTATATATATTTATATATATATATATATATAGTAATATATATATATATATATATATATAATATTCAAGTCCTCCATGACTATTTTTTCATGATTTTTAGTGTTTTTCACGTTATTGTAAAATACAAAGGGAAGCTGGGAATAGGCCATCAGTGACTTGCGATAGTGACCTAGAGGGAAAACCCGATGGGATAATATGCCATATTTGAGGACTTTTGAAGTTTGAAATGAACAATGATGGGCAGGATTTATCAGTGTTGCAGCGTTTTCACTATTTATAATAGAAACAGTCATTGTTTACATTTTAAAGGGAAAAACAAAGGCCCGAAGACCCATTCCACCATATAAAAAAGCCGAGGAGACAATTTTTTGGGAAACAGAGGCCGGAAAAGGAAAGAGAAGGGCCACAACATGCTGCAACCCGAAAAAAATAAATCATGGTGCACCAATAGCAAGAAACAACCAAAAACAATAGAAGCGATTGTGGCCATCTCTAGCAAGAGAGAGCTCCTTGCCAGCGCAGGCAACATATCAGAAAGCAGTTACTCTTCTTTCAGAAGAACAAACCTCTGAAGCCATGCTTTCCTAGAGGGCATCAATGTTGTTGAAGAGATAGGGAGGATGGATTAAGACACTTCGAGCCCTTGAGAGCTCAGGAGTATTATAAAGGCCTATAAAAGGCTGAAAACTAGATGTAACAGAGGTTCAACTTCTGGAGATTGTTCCTCCTCTATTCCTTCAAAATTCTCATCTTCATTGTAGCAATATAAGCTTCTTTTGCTATTATATGTTCGATGTCCATTCTCTTTGTTGTTCTATGCTTGCACTTGAATAGGTTATTCACATTTTCTTCTATGTCTAATGCCAGATAACTGTCATCTTATCTCTACATTGATAAATTAGATTTTTCAAGTCTCATTTACTTCCTGTAGATGGCCATTCATATGTGTTTATGTATGAAATTTTCTGGTACAGTCAGTATTCTTCATCTATCAGTTGAATCTATAAATTATTGGGCATTAGTGGTCCAAAGCCTTGTATTGGTGAGAGTGCTCATGCATGTATTGAGTGAGAATAGAGTTGAAATGGTTATCTGGCTTGATCCAAGTCATCATCCATTCCAATAGTTCTGAGAAAAATATTGAAGATTATATGTTACTAGGAATCTCTACGGTGCAACCTAGGAGAGTTTTCTGGAGTGATAACATAATTGGCTTCATTTCCGGGGAGAGGAAACTGAAGCTCATCTTCCTTGGGAAACGACATAGATCCAAATTTGATGATAGACAAAGTTTGGGCACTTGTTTGGTTGTAATCATCTATCTGGCGACTCTAATAGAGGTTGAACCTCTTGGTGACTCCATTTCATAGTTCTAGCTCAATTTGTGAGGCATACTCTGAGAAATCGTGAGAAGCTACGAGCTGGTGCAGTACCTAACCCTGAAAAAATTATCTAAGAGAGAAAAGTATTGCAGAAAAGAGCATTAGGTTCAGGTAAACCTAAAAAATATACTATATCTCTTCAAGAAAGGCCTATAATAGAACAAATACATGTTGAGATTATAGCATCTAATACTAGCAGTGAAGAAAAACTCTCAGAGATTCATAAAGCTCCTAATCCCTCAGGTTCTCCTTTTGTTGAAGCCGAAAGGAAACCTCACCTCCTATCCATAATACTCCTTTAGTCTTGTTAGTCACTCCTTAGCCCTCTATCATTCAGATTGTGAGTACTCTTTTAGCCACCACAACTATGGCAGGTCAACAAGCACCCACCAAAATGGAAAGAACCATAGCTGCTAGGTATGGACCTCTAATACTACCCACTCCTTTGAATGCCATGCCTATTGGAGAATATTAGAAGTATAGGCCTAAGTTCACTGGGACCAAAGATGTTACTGCTGAAGAACATCTTGAGTCATTCTATAGCTATGATGATAAACTAGACATTAGTGAAGATGATGTATAGATGAGAGTCTTTGTCCAAAGCCTAGATGGAGAGGCTAGAAAATGGTTCAGAGAACTAACCCCGAGATCTGTAGCAGATATTGAGACTTTACATGATGCATTCCTAAAGTATTGGGGTAACAAGAAAGATCTCCTCTACTACCACCTGAGTTTTGGAACTTAAAGAGGGAAAATGGTGATTTGCTATCTAATTTTAACAAGATGTTTAACTGTATGTACAGCAAGATACCAGCTGAAGTAAAACCCACTACTACCTCTGCTAAACTCACCTATGCCAGTGCTTTTGATTCTAACTTCTTCCTACTGTTGAGAGAGAGGCAATGTGCTACTTTGGCTAACATGCACGATGTAGCCTTGGAGGTGGAATCAAACATCATGGCTGCAGAGAAGCTCAAGGGAAATGTTGATAGAAGAAGACATAGGGGCGATTCTTCATCATCCTCTGATCCTAAAATAGATAAAATGACCAAAATGATAGAGTCGTTGCTGTTGACATTGATTTTGGAGCATGTACTCTTCATATTGAAGAATCCCAGTTGGCCTCCATGCAGCTTAAAAAACTATTTTTCTAAATTGCTGAGGAAGAAGGCCCACAGATTTGGGACATGTTCTTTGATGGGGCTTTCTCTAAGGAAGCTGCAGGGGTAGGTGTAGTCCTTGTGTCCCCCACACAGGAATACATTCATTTATCTTCCAAATTAAACTTTCAGGTCAAAAACAACATAGCAGAGTACAAAGCTTTGATTCTGGGCTTAAGCGCTGCTAAAGAAACAGGCATCAAAGGCCTGAAATTGTTTGGAGATGCAGACCTCATTATTCAGTAGGCAAATAAAACTTTCCAAGAAAAGCATCCAAGGTTGAAAGCATGCAGAGATGAGGTATGTTGGCTCAAGGATTCTTTTAATAATTTCAGCATTTCTTATATTCTAGGAATGAAGAACTAGCTTGTCGAATCCCTTGCTGTGTCTGCTAGCACATTTATTCCTCCTTTGCCTCCTAAATTGACATATGAAGTTCAGGTAAAATATAGAACGTCTCTACCTAATAATGTCAAATATTGAAGAGTTTTTGAAGACGATGAGGAAATTAATAGGCTTTTACAAGTCGTTGAGGAATTTGCTAAAACACACATTGACCAAGAAAATGAAACCATGGAAGAATGCGACCAGTCCAA
>APFE031560037.1:637732-657104 GCA_000404065.3 Pinus taeda | reverse complement strand
TCAGCAAGGCTGGACTGCTACAACAAGCGGGGGACCTAAGGTAAGATCGAAAACATTTGAATTCTCGTAGAATGATGTTTATCTAGAGAAGGATAGCTCTTGTTTGGTTTGTTTGTCATTAGAGAGTCTTAGACTCCTAGGAAGGTTGGATTTGTCCGCAAATATAACTCATTCCGTGTGACAAGTATTTCAATAATTTTAATATGAATCCTCACAGCATGCCCTATCCTACCATGTGGTCACAATAACAGTTTCCACCTTGGCAGCAGTGGAACCCTCAAGCTAGTACGAGGTCTACGCGGGCTCCAACTTGGAAAGGATCCTCTCCTGGGCAGTTTCCTTAGCCGATGCCACAGCAACAACTCTAACTGCCCTCTAATGTTCCTCCTGGTAATCAACCTACCCATCCTCAACTTCTAATACAGCCTAACCCTGATCCTAAGAATAAGGGAGCTCATCAAGATGACGTTCTTAACCTACCTTCGTATAGCATCTCCACTACAGAGTTGTATGAAATGAATCTGTGATCAGGGCAGATAGCTAATGTTCAACCTCCTCTAGTTATCATTGAACAACTTGATATTGAAGGTAAGGAATCAGAACCAATTAATAAAGAACTAAAACAAATTGATAGAAACTAGGTGTCTCTTGTAAAACAACATCAATCTGAACCACCTTACCCAGAGAGACTAATTCTGAGTAAATCAATCCCTCAAGCTGAATTTGATCTATTAGGAGAATCACAAAACTTATTTGTTAAAATTCCTTTGTTACAAGCTATGAAGGATGTGCCAATATATGCAAAGACTCTTATGGAATATTGTTCAAAGAAACCCGCAAAGAAATCCAAAGACCCCGTCACTATCCATGTTATGGGAAAATTATCAGATTTCATGATGGGAAAATCAATGCCTATAAAATATGGAGATCTAGGTAACCCAATTTTGATAGTATAGATTAATGGGGTAGAGATTTCAAATGTGATGGTAGACTTGGATGCTGCCATCATTGTCATCAACACTAAAACCATGCATGCATTAGGTCTTCACAATTTGAAACATACACCTACGGTATTGGAATCAACAGATTGATCTATAGCCAAACCTGTAGGGATGTTTGAATATGTAAAAATTTCAGTGGATTGATGGCACTATCCCATAGATTTCCTGGTTTTACATATGTAATCTTTGTTGGGTGGCCATCCTTTGATTTTGGATAGACCATGGATGGCTACTGCAGATGCTTACATTGGGTGTCATTCAGGGAACATGGTTATCTCAAGTGGGAATAACACTAAGAACTTAGTGTTATACCCAAATGCAGAACCAAACCCATCCATAACTAACAAGTGGCAAGAAAACTTTATCTAGGGAAGAGCCCGAAATGGAAAATGAGGAATTGAGACTAGTCCTCATTATTGGGTAGGCCCTTCAGTTGAAAATGGAATTGGAAGATGATGAAATCACTTCCTTTATGGATGATCCTTGCTCTATTTCAGAGTCAAATGAACAAATCCAAAATCTATCCTAAGCTGTGAGACTCAAGAAACTATTGAAACAACATAAGGATTAGAGGAGTCACCTATTGATGCAGCCCATGAAAGTGTTTGAGTGGCATTAGAACTAGGAAAACCCTGAATATTAATCCAAACCTATCAGAATCCCAGAAGAAGCAACTTGTAGATGTCCTGCGGAAACATAAAGAATCCTTCGCCTGGGATTATTCATACATGAAGGGGATTCCTACTGATTTATTTACCCATCACATATACATTAAGGAAGAATTTTATCCTATGAGACAACCTCAGAGAAGAATGAACCCTGCATTGCAAAATGTTGTGAAATAAGAGCTTCAGAAATTACTGGACGTAGGTTTTATTTACCCTATCTCAGATAGCCAATGGGTCTCACCATTAGTAATGGTCCCCAAGGAAAATGGTAAATGGTGGATATGCATGGATTATTGAGAATTAAATAAGGCAACGCAAAAAAGGTCATTTTCCTTTGCCATTTATTGATCAAGTTTTGGACACATTGGTTGGCAAAAAGTTTTTCTCTTTTCTAGATGGGTTTAGTGGGTATAACCAGATCCAGATAACTCCTGAAGATCATGGAAAAACCACTTTCACATGCCCCTGGGGAACATTCGCATACCAATCCTTCCTTTTGGCATGTGTAATGCTCCTGCAATGTTCCAGATGGTAATTTTGGGGATCTTCTCTGATTTGGTAGATGACAACATTGAAATTTACATGGATGACTTTACTCCATATCGGGATTCATTTCTAGAAGGGCTGAAAAATTTAGAAAAAGTTCTAAAAGGTGTATACAAGCACGTATCTCTATGAGTACAGTAAAATGCCATATGATGATGGAGGAGGGGATCGCTATGGGAAATTTTCTCTCATTTAAAGGAATCCGGATGGACCAAGCGAAAATGAAGGTAATTCTGCACTTCCCGACACCCAAAATGCACACACAGGTATGCATGTTTATTGGTTTTGTTGGTTATTACAAGCATCTTATAGAAAATTCTGCGAAAGTAGCACACCCACTTTTTCAATTACTAGCAAAAGATTCAGAATTTGTGTGGTTAGGTGATTGTGATGAAGCCTTTATGAAAATTAAAGAATTGGTCTGCAGTGCTTCGATCCTTAGAGGACAAGATTAGGCACCACCTTTCCATATTCATATGGATGCTTCCCAAACAATAATTGGTGTAGTATTGGGACAACAAGAGGATAGAGTACCATATACAGTTTACTATGTTAGTAAGAATTTGGCTCCGACTAAATTAAACTACATAGTGACTGAGAAAGAGTTCCTTGATGTCATTTACACCATCAACAAATTCCAAAACTACATTACCAGGTATCTTACTTTTATGCATATAGATCATGCAACTATTAGGTATTTAATGAATAAACCTGTTACCCCTGGTCGCATTACAAGGTGGTTTTTTCTACTACAGGAATTGAAATTACTACAGTAGATAGACCAGGGAAGGACAATTTGGTTGCAGATTTATTATCTAGGATAGAACATGAGATAAACCAGGGAAGGACAATGTGGTTGCAGATTCCTTATCTAGGATAGAACATGATGGTAAGAATACACTAATCGAGGATAATTTTCCAGATGAACATCTTTTTGGAGTTTTTGCTAACACTCCGTGGTATGCAGATATTGTTAATTATCTTGCTACAGGGAAGGTGCCTCGTCATCTGTCATATAAGGAGCAAAGAAAGATTATTCACTAGAGTACTTGATATTCATGGACGGTAGGATATCTCTTTCATACAGGGGTTGACCATCAGATTCAACATTGTGTGGTAGAAGATGATATTTATGATATATTAAAGGCTACACATGATGGATCCTGTGGAGGACATTTTGTAGATAAAAGAATAGGTCATAAAGTGCTACAAATGAGATATTAGTGGCCCTCCATCTTTCATGATGCTCGGGATTATGTTTGAAGGTGTGATAGCTGCCAATGGATGGGACAACCTGGGAAAGCAGATGAAATGCTTCTTCAGCCCCAGATAGTCCTTGAACCATTTGAGAAATCGGTCGTCGATTTGGTTGGACCCTTCAACCCACCTTCTCATCAGAAAGCTTACATCCTAGTCTGCATTGATTATATAACTAAATGGGTGGAAGCCAGAGCAGTCACGAGAGAAACAAAGAAAGTAGTGGCAGACTTTATTTTTGAAGAAATCTTTGCCCGATATGGTACTCCAACGAAAATTGTATCAGATGGAGGATCACAGTTCACATCTCCAATGATAGGGAAGTTGATGCATAAATATGGGGTCAAACATAGAGTAACAACCCCCTATCATCCCTAGGAGAGTGGACAAGTAGAAAGCACAAACAAGGTATTGGAAAATATCTTGACAAAGACAGTAGCAAGTCATCACTGGGACTAGGCACAAAAACTTCCAGAAGCTTTATGGGCATACAGAACAACATGGTGGAACACAACTCAATTTTCTCCATTTGAATTAGTCTATGGGAAATCCCCCTTGTTTTTGGTGGAATTTGAGATCAGTACACTTAGAACAGCTCTAGAAGTAGGCCTAGATCTATCAGAAGCACAGAAACACTGACTGGAACAACTGGATGAGTTGGACGAGATTTGATCAGTAGCTATCCAAAAGACTACTACTGTTCAATAGCAGAGAATGAAATGGCATGATAAATTTATCAAAACTAAGGTGTTTAATGTGGAGGATTAGGCATTACTGTATGACTCCCAATTTAAGGATTTCAAAGGCAAGCTTCACATTCACTGGATGGGACCATATCAAGTAGATGCAATGTTCGACAATGGAATGGTTAGACTAGTTACAATAGATGAGAATCATACTTTGTTCCTAGTAAACAGACACTGTCTAAAACTATACCACCGTACAACCTCTAAAGATGCCTTTGTCAAACACCTTTCTGATTTATTTGATTTAATGGCTGTTGGAATAGAGGACACTCTCACTCTGCTCTAAATAATAATAATAATAATAATAATAATAATAATAATAATAATAATAATAATAAATAAATAAATAAATACGGATATTACTTGTTTGTACTTTGCAAGAATAACAAGGAAATATGACCAAGATAAATGTAACAATCAATGTTGTTACTCCACCAGTGTTGACATTAAGATGTTGCAGTTATTCCACTAGTGTGTGCCACTAAGTGTTGTTACTCCACTGGTGTTGTTACTCCACTAAGTGTTGTTACTCCACTAGTGTTGTTACTCCACTAGTGTTGTTACTTCACCAACTGTTGTTACTCCGTAACTGGTGTTATTCTGTAACTGTTGTTACTCCGTAGTTGTTGTTACTCTGTAACTGTTGTTACACCGTCGATGTTGTTACTCCACAACCACTGTTACTCCGCTGGCGCTGTTACTCTGCAACTGTTGTTACTTCGCTGATGTTGTCACTCTGCAATTGCTGTTAGTCCACCGGTGCTGTTACTCCACAACTACCATTATTCCACCAGTGTCGTTACTCCACAACTGTCGTTTCTCCACCGGTGCTGCTACTCTGCAACTGCCATTACTCTGCTGGTGCCATTACTCCATAACTATCTTTACTCTGCCATTGTCATTACTCCGATGTTGCCATTACTCCGCCGGTGTCATTACTCCGTAACTGTGGTTACTTCGTAACTGTCATTACTCGTTGTTGGTGTGACTCCCTGTGTTGTTACTTGCTGTAGTTGCTACTCCTTGTATTGTTACTCACTATTGTTGTTACTCCACCATAAGCTAGGTCCATAGGTACATCTCTGCTGATTTTACAGATTTAATTAAAATATTCCAAAAAGACATTAAAACGTAATGTGGATGGCCGTAACTAAGTTGGGGGGAACCGTCATAATAAACAACGACGTACCTCAAAAAAGAATTCATGACACACGATCCCCACCTAATGAAATCTAATGATTTCGGTACTCTGTAATCATACCTTTGATGTGTTGGAATGTGTATGCATATGTGCAGAGTCATAATCAGTCACCTCCCCAACACACTACATTAAATTTCTAAAATATCTAACAGTATCACCATAATCTGTCATCATTTTCAAACATACCAGTACTATTTCATTCATTGTCCCCAAAAGTGACCATGATGTTATTTCAGTTGCCAATGGTTTGGAGCCCCGTCACTCTCCCCCACTAGCCAACTATAGTCGTCATGCTGATCCCACCTCTACAGTGATGGGTGGATGATCTGTGCGACATAAGCTTGAGGATACAACGAGATTCAGAATAATCAGGAGGTATGGTAGGTTTTTGAGAATGCAGGCTGGAATGTTTACTTTGACAAGTTGAGAGCGTTGAACGAAGAAATTACAGCAAAATTCGCACTCAACATGGGAGAAGAAAGCTCTCGGGTCCATGGAATTGAAATCCCTGTGACAGAGGAAGCCATCGTAGAAGTCAATGGGTTCCCTCAAAATGGTCAGCGACGGTTTTCAAGAAGGGTTGTCATTTCAGAGTTTCCCGAAGCCTTTTTACAGGTAGGAGAAAGTATCACGCAAAAGGTTTGTGGATACGAATGAAAATCGCTACCGCATCCATGGGGAGGAGTAGCAGAGGTCATCATAAAATATATGACTTGCGAATGGAGATACTCCACCTTATTCAAATACCATCTCCACATACTAACTCACTTGCGATTTCCCCAAGAAGAAGCTTTTTCAATGAATGTGCCCTATTTTCTATTGAGAAGCCTTCACTTAATGGCACATTCGACTCAGGGGTTGCGATAGGTATTGGCGGTCATCACCCACCATGGGCTGGTTCAACGATTAGTAATGAATGTCATTAGACAAATTTTGATCTCGTGGGAATTGTTTTGGGATTCTACAGAGGAAGAAGTAGCAACCGCTCTGGTTGCCAGGGAAGAGAACCAGAAGCCATGGAGGAACAAAATTTAGGAGAGGATGATTATGTTGACCAGGATGAACCAGAAGAGATGGAGATGGAAGCTGAAGAACTTGAAGAGAGGTTGCTCCCCAAGAGCACGCTGAAACCATGGAGCCAATGGAAGATACGAGGGTTGACATAGAAAGGCCCACTAGTACCACGACCGAGGTTGTCCCACAAGAACCAACCAAGATGATAGCATGATAACCATAGAGGTAGGCCCACAATAGGAAAGAGTGGGTGAATTGGTCAATATTGCGACTGAGGGTACCCCACGAGGACCTCTTGCCACCATAGAGCTGATGGAGGAGGATAACCCGAATGAAGAGGAGGCAATGACCACTCTGACTATAAAACCCATGGAAGAGGAGGAATGAGGAAAAGAAGGGCTCAGAGCTAAGGAATCCATGGAACCCAAGGAGGAAGCGCTGAGAGAACTTGGGTGTGAGGTTGGTGCTGACCCACAAGAACCAGCGTCGACCTTGGGATCGAACATTGAAGACTCATGCCAGTTCTCCTTTTTCTCCTCTATCCCAAGAGGATCAAGGGTAACTTGTTCCCCTCGGTGAAAATAAGAATATCTCGTCATTCCTCTAGCTATGAATTTATCACAGAGGCCACAACCGTGTGGGGTGGATGCTACTTAGGCGACAGGCACTTTGGAGCCTCGAAGGAGAAAAGAGGTAGAGGTCCTTGAGGTTGGGGGATCAAAAAGGATTCCAACAGAAACATTAGCAGGAGAGCACCTCACAAGGGCATCACGGATTGCAGTGAGCACACATGAAGAGGAAGTAGCTGTTGACAAAGAGGAGGGACCAAGCGAAGCGGTCCTGACAAATGAGCCAATGGAACAACCAAGGGAGAAGGTCATGAAGCAAGAGATAGTCAAAGAAGAATGGGTAGTGGTGGAAAACCTAACAGTCAGCATAGAAGAAGCTGTCCCAAGGGATTTATGCCCAGTTACCAAAATAGAGGAAGTTCTGGTTAAGCAGGAATGGGTAGAGTTGTGTGAACAACAAAAACCCCCAGTCAAACAAAAATATCAACTACAGTTTAAAGAGACAATGCTTAAGATGGAGGTTAGGAAACTAAGGGAGAAGGTGCACAAATTGTATAAGGGGATAAAGAGATACAAGCGGCAAGTTAAAAAGTCCAAGGCCATAGGGGTAGAAGTAGAGACTCATGTGGACCTGATAACCACAACCTCTACTACCACTCAAACAGACCTGGTCGAATGATTGTTTGAAGACTGTGAGTATGCCTTAATGGCCGAAGTGCAGAATTGGAAATCTATTGCGGCCCAACATCTAAATGAGGTCAAAAGAACTCAAGAAAGAGCCTCCACAACCATTTTTGAATATGTGGAGTGCATAGATATCATGAGATTAAGGCATACGAAGGAGTAGCTCAAGATGGAGTAGCTAGAAAAGAAAGTGGAAGAACTAAAAATCGATAAGGAGCAGATGTTCAATTTGGTGCAAGAGGTGATGGAATGTCGCCCCACTGCTTCCTTTTATTATTTATTCTTGCATGAATGTTTTCTTTTATTTTGCATGAAGAGCATAAAAAATGAGATTAGTTATGAAATAGAAGATGGTGTACAATTCCTCTGAATAATGAGGAGTCATGGCGTGCCAACTCAACATTTGATGTGTGAGTTTTACCTGCACGGGTATCTACTACATCTGGATAAAGAATTCAACCTGGTTCATATGTGGGGGACATTCATTTAAGGGTCCTCACCTCTTACACTTTCAATCAAATCAACTGGCAGAAGGATTTTAACACTTTTGAATCCAATCAGGTTACAAAGCCATTTATAGTAAGAGGATAACATGAGAGGTCAATCACAATGTTCACTAAACACAACACTTTTTTGGGAATTCAGGGGAACAGAGACAGAATGCCGAGGACACAAAATTGGTTCCTTGATCTTTGTGTTAGGAAATTAATCACATTTCAAGATGAGGCCCTTGATTGCTGTCAGAAAAGGTGGATGATGTCACCTACAACTGTCCAGAATAGGGAACCTTTTGGGGCACGAAATTTTGCACAAGTACTCTCCAGAGTGCCCAGATATGTGGCATGTGTCTGAGCATGTGGGGTTCGATGGATGGGGATCCGGTTTCAATTTCCTACTATTTGGTTGCCTGCAGAAAATTACACTCCAGCATATAATGTTCCAGCAAACTGATGGAAGGATGTCCTTCTTTCAGATGGTTTTAAAGTTCCAAGAATAGAGATGGCCATAGAATATGATCTTGCTCAGCTTCATGAAGCCTACATTCTGTAAAATCTAGACCTGCGGAGGCAGTGAACTGCATGAGGGCATGCAAAAGGCTAGTTGGGGGGAGATGTTGGGCACCAAATCGGGTCATCTTTCTGTTGCATTTCCATCACCCTTTTTAACCTTTTTGCACTTATTTACCCATGTTTGCTATTCTAAGTTTACAAGGTAAGCACCCCTCACTTTTTTATTGGAATATTTTATTAATGAAGTAAAGTTACAAAGTCTTACCTATTTGCAGCACTAAAATGTATGTTTGACCGCAACTCCCAGAGAATAGGAACAATTGCTTCAACATCTCGCAGTGGATCCAGCAATGACCAGCCATAAGGAGGCTACCCAACTGGAGTCATAGATCCCTGAAATATTCTTGGACCTCTTGCTAATCTTGCTTATCTAGCATTGGTGCCATTCTAACTAATGTATATTCCTGAATATGTGGTTACCATGTTTTGGGGAAATATGTTATTCTCTCGCGCTGTGTATAAAAGACAGATTGTTCCTGTAAATGGGGATTCCCCCCATCGATATTGTAATTACATATTTTAGATTAATAAGGTATCATCTGTTTTGTTGTTCTAATCTTTGCTATGACTAACGCAACCCTAATCAGAGAGCTGAGCCCGCTCTTCTGATCAAGTGTTGCGTCTTTCTGTGTGTGTTATTTATTAGTTTATGCTTGCTGTTACAGTTCTTTAATTCTTTTAATTGTTTTCTAGAGTTTTCTATTTAGTTTAATCTTACAACAATGTTTTGAATCTTAATCGTGAACCCTTGGTCGAAATAGATTGCACTTTTGCCCCTGCATATACCTTGCGCATTGCCTTGAAAGGATACGCACCCAGATTGATAATTTAATGTCGGAATAGGCTGAACAAATCGTTCATACCTGGACACCAACAATTATCTTGTTTGTTTAAACTCACAAATATATGAATTAATGGTTCAATGGTAACGTTAGTTGGTACGGATTAACGATTATTTATTAAATGGACGTGCATAAATGAAATGGCATATTGCATGAATTAGAAACTATAGGAATTTTAATGATTAAAGTAATGTTCCGTTAACTCTTGTTTTGGGAAAACAATTTTATGTAAACTTTATTTTGACATTAGGAGGACGTAGATTTACTTATTATATTACTTATAATGGGTAGAAGTGGTTTATGAAAAGTAACGTGACCAATACCTTTCTACTAGAAGCATGGAAAAATGAAATTCATGTATTTGACAATTTTGTTTTGCATAGCAATATTTTGTAGAAATTATGGTTTTATTAAAAATATATCTGACTAATGTTACATATGTGATCAAGCAAGGGTATCTTAATAGAAGCATAGTAATGTTCCAATAACATGGAGCACAAGAACTTGTGAAAGGTAAAATAGTGCAACTTGATTTGAAACTAAAAATTAGTAACTATAATGTTATTACACACAAAATATGGTAATGTTTTTCTAAGTTACATTATGGTTATTTTGAAATGAATATTACATGTATGATATGCGATGTCAGTTATGATTTCCTATTGACTTACTTTAAGAGATTATGGTACCTGATTTAAGCATCATGTATGAATCCATGATGTAAATAAATGTTCGTTTTCTTAAATGATAATATGAAAATGGTAAGTTATGTAAATTACGACGGGAAAAAGTGTTGAAGAGAATTTCACCTATGAGGAAAATATTGATAGTTGTAAATGGAAAAAGAGGTTGAAAGACTGATCTATTGATCTCTGAATTCCTCACATAGTAGAGAAAAATGGTTATATATAAATTCCATGAGGTTGGATATGATTGGAAGTATTGTGGGATAGAAAGACAATAATTTCAAGACAACACTAGTGGGAGATAAATACTTGTGAAACCCTCAAGTAAAAGACAGGATGTTGTCGGAGAAATATGTAGGATGTTGCCAAGAGGAATCCTATATTAGACCAAGTGTGTTAACTATTAAAGAACTGTCTTGGATCTGAAAATGGCTCAATTTATTTTTAGAAACGAGCTCCAATTTCTTAAGAAGAGCATTCTCTTGCCACTATGGTTCTCGTAGAAAAATT
This sequence comes from Pinus taeda, assembly GCA_000404065.3. Lineage (NCBI taxonomy): Eukaryota > Viridiplantae > Streptophyta > Pinopsida > Pinales > Pinaceae > Pinus > Pinus taeda. The sequence continues at coordinate 646,310 of APFE031560037.1, read as the reverse complement.
GGGTAACTAACCAGATAAGTGATGTGTTAAAAATGAATTTTATATATGATTGTGCAAAATTTTATTGACATCTCGATAACACAGGATCTTAGTTGTCAACAAGGAACTACTAGAAGTGTATGTACCTTTACTATATTACAAATCTTGTGAATATATTTATTAGGGGCTAAGACAAGTATGCAGTTGGTACAGTTATTAATCATTTGATGATTAGAGGCTTAGGTTCTCAATGAGTACTTATGGAAGTACAATAATTAAAATACTTACTAACATTGCATGAAATATTAATATTATATTATTTCATTTGATTCAAAATGTTATGAATAGAAGTAGTGTGATTGTGATTAACATGATCATGTTTGATTTTTTCATCATACATTATAGGGTGTTTTCCATGGGGGCTATGAAACCACACTAGGTGCTTTTTCATGGGTTGTCAACCCACTATTTGAGTTTTTTCCACATCTAGTAAACCACTTATAGTTAATGGTTTTGTGTAAAGTGACCATTATTTTTCAATAATAATTGAAAAATGACAAGAAGTCAGTATAGAGATGTTGTTTTGTTTCTATGAAAAATGAATAATGGCTAAGTGATGAAAAGTAAAAATTTAATGCTTTTGATTATTGATAAATCATTATTGTTTCTTCTTATTGGTATTTCCTATAAATAAAGTCCTTAATTTTGAAAGGGAAGGATCTCCTTTTGGTTATTTAGGTTGTTATATCATGCATAAAATATAATAATAAACACCAATTATGGTGATGTGTTTAAGGGGGGAGGATTTACTATCTCCTATCCCTAAACACTACCCTTGACATTCATGATTTAATAATGTACAATATGTGGTAAATAGTATTTTGACATACCCCAAAATTTCTTATGTAAAAAGTTTGAGAATCAATTTATAACTAACTTGAGGAGTTGTCTCGTAGAAAAATAAATAAAAACAAGTATGATTTATAGCCTCTTGAATTACCCCAAAAAAATTTATGATTGAAAGAAATATATGACAGGAAAGTATGCTACCAAGTTACAAGTAAAAATGAATATAAAAATATTTTTAGAGCTTTACATGGTGGAAGTAAGTTTCCATTACAACATATATTCTTCATGATGGCCAAGACTCATTTGTCATGAGTCATAGAGAATAAAAAATTGAGAGTGGAGTTAACATGGGATGGACCAATAATGTTAGGTTCCTATACTACTAGTGTAAACCCTTATTGTTATTAGTGCGACCCCCTTATTATATTATTGTACCCTTACATTATTATTGTTATGTCGGCTCTGATTATATTATGACTCCTTAGACTCCTATATATAGAAAGGATGTCTTGTCATTTGTATCATCAAAGAATTATTCATTTGTGTAATGTAAAGGAGGTTGTCCCCGAGGAGAGGTTCAATTCTAAGGCGTTTATATTTCTTTTCTATCTTTTTGTGAGCTATTTTCATAACATTTTCTATCAGAGCTTTGGATACTAGGGTTTCGCTACTCCAGACAGGTCATCGTGGAATTTTTGGAATAGTTTTCTCTCTACCTAGTTTCAGAAGCAAAAGAAAAACCCATTTGAGCAGAAATAGGTCTGAATCTTGGGTCCAAATTTAAGAGCTTGCCTCGTTATATTTTTAGAGATATGATCTGAGGAAGTTAGGGTTTTTGCAAGCTCGATAATTCCATCTCAAACAGGTCATCGTGGAATTTTCTCTATAATTGTTTTTCTACAACGTTTCAAACTCTGAAAGTAAAAGCCATTTGATTAAAACATTGGATGAAGCTTGGGAACGAATTTAAGATATTGTTTCACTATATTTTAGGAGATATAGTCCAAGACATTTAGGGTTTCTATAGGCTCCCGAATTACATCCCAAATAGGTGACCTTGGGAAAATTGTCATAACTTTCTCTCTGAGTATCAGATTGAAATTTCATAAGAAGTTATAGAAATAAGATGGCTGTGAGATTTCTGTATATTGGTGTCAGGTCTAAAAGTTGCAACAATGACATGTGGTAATTCATACAAGCTTTCTCTACTGAAAAATATATAATAAGGCCATATTGGGAGATTGGTCGTAACGCTTTCTTGAAGAATGAAATCTTGATCAGACTTGCTGGGTTAGGAAGAGAATTGAGAGGGCTACCGTAGGATGCAATTTTAGGCCTTGGAGATCCAAAATTAAAGAGATATATCAGATTCAAGATCGAGAAACTAAGATCAAGAAAAAGCGATATGAGGAAGCTTGATGGAAAGGATCCAGTAAATTGGATACTACAGATGGAGCAATATTTTGATCTACATGGTGTACAACTATTGCAAAAGGTACATATTGCATCTTTATATTTAGAACGAATCAATTTTTATGTTATAAAGGGCTTTGTTCTCGTAAACCACTTGTCACTTGGTCAATTATCATGGAGGAAATGATAGCACATTATGAGGATAGAAAGAGTAACACCTTCTTTATCCAATTGATATATCTTAAAGACAAGGGTTCAATGGCAGATCACATTGAGGACTTCCAAAAATTGAATATAAGGGTAAATTATATTCTAGAGAAGCAAAGGATTGATTTCTTCATAGGGACTTTAAAGGAAAACATTCAACATGAGGTTCGTCTTTGGGAACCTGATTCATTGGAGAAGGCATTTAAGTTGGTAAGAAACATTGAAAGAGGAATTATGGAAATAAGGAATCCTACCACTCACAACTATGAATATGGAAGTGTTTTTGCTCCTAGCCTTCCACAATCTACAAATTTTACATGAAAAAATTGGAAGAAAAAACAGAAAAAGGGCTTTGTTAAAATTGTGATAGCAAATACACTAAAGGTCATAAGTGTGCTGAGAAGAAATTATTTTACATAGATTGTGAAGAGGAGGAAGAAAATGATAAAGAAACATCAAAAGAAGAGGATATACACCAGGAACCAACCCCAAGTAAAGAATAAAAGAATCTGACCATATCTTGTAAAGCATTGGCAATAATTACCACGCCTCAAACTCTCAAGATAGAAGGACATATCAAGAAGAAAAATGTTCAAGAAGTGAAAGATCACATTGAGCATCAAGAAATGAATCTGACCATATCTGGTAATGCATTGGCAGAAATTCCCACTCCTCAAACTCTCAACATAGAAGGACATATCAAGAAGAAAAAGGTTCAAGCACTGAAAGGATACATCGAGAATCAACAACAAGTTCTCCAACTTTTAAAGGATAATGTTACTTTGGTGCAGAATCGAATGAAACAATAGGAAGATCAACATCGCAGTGAAAGAAATGTTGATGTAGGTGATTGGGTTTTTTAATAGCTACATCAATATAAAAAAATGTCCCTCAAGCAAACTATGTATGAGAAGGAAATGTTGGCAATACTACATGCAATTAAGAAATGGTGACCTTACCTAATGGGAAGACATTTCAAGGTAAAAATAGATCATGATAGTCTTAAATAATTTTTAGAACAAAGGTTATCTTTAGGAGAACAAAAAAAAAGGGTCACAAATATGTTGGGTTATGACTTTGAAATCATCTACAAAAAAAGGAAGTAAAATGTTGCTGGAGATGCACTCTCAATGATGAGGATGTGGAAGCAATGATTTTTGCTATTTCTATTATCCAACCAAATTGGATAAATGAAGGAAGGGATGAATGGAAGAATGAAGAAGAAGTGTGGCCACTTATTCAAATGTTGTGGAAGATCCCAGTTCAAATAATATTTCAAGAACTTGACAAGGAAGAAAAAATCATATTGGAACCTGAACCAGTCCTAGAAACAAGAATTCGACAGGTATGGAATCGATCAACTTCAGAGTATCTCATCGAGTGAAAGAACTTACCCATTGAATATTGCACATGGGAGGATGATAATTTTATACAAAATCATCCAGAACTAATCAAGCATTGAGGAAAACACTTTTTGAAGGAGAGGGGCATGTTAGGTCCCTATATTGCTAGTGTAAACCCTTATTGTTATTTTTTTTTCTCGGTAAAGACTAATTCTATTAAGAAAACGTATAGTACAGTAAGAAGTTCTAGCCAAGAGAAACAAGAACATAGGCAGCTGGAAAGGATAGGAAATCCACCTCGGCTCCTAGAAGCGAAGAGAAGAGAGAAGAACATAGCAGGAAGTAACTAGAAGAACCGGAGAACAAAAACAAAGCAGCATATGATTCTACCCAACATGGGAGGGATCCACTATGTGGAATTTTTTCCCTTTCTTTTTACCAACTTTGACCCATTCAGGAGGGCACTTCTGAAGTGGCGTGAATTGCAAACTGAGCTTGGTTGATTGAGAGATTTCCTTATCTGAATCCGAGGTGGACGATTCATGATTCCTTTTATGAGAGATTGGTTAGACAAATAAATCCCCAGGGTCAGCCGAGGGCGGATCCTGTGCTGTCTTGGTCTCCATTTCTTCCTCATTCTCCTCCTCTTCATCCGAGCTGAAATCAAAATCATCCATGGGGGGAGGGTCATGAGGCTTCTAGCTTTAGGATTTCTTCTTAGGATTGGATTTCTTTTTTTGGGCAGGCTTCGAGGGACAAGATCTCTGAAGGTGCCCTGTGAGATGGCAGTTGCGGTAGCGGAAGGCTGTATTCTCGTAATCCAAGATCTGAGTCCAATGAAAGTCTCGAATTTTGAGATTGATCTTGTTTGGAAGTCCTTTGCTCATGTCTATTTCTGCACATATTCTAGCAAAGGTGTATAGGCCTTTTTCCCCTCTAGAAATGTCTATGTCTAGGAAGCGGCCTAGAGAGTTGCCAATCCCTTGGAATACAGCAAAGTGCCATAAATGAGTTGGGAGATTAGGAAGTCTGACCCAGATTGGGAGCTTGGTGATGATTGTTGTAGATGGATCGAAGTCTGGGAACCAGGGGGTGAGGAATAAACCTGCTGAGCCCCAAAACCAAGGCCCTGCTTTTACAGCTTTTTGGTAGTCCTCCTCAAAATCAAACACCGTAATGAAAAAGCCCTTTGAGCATAACAAAACCTTGCAATTGTTGGTCCAGTTAGAGTGGATCCATTGGTAGAGGTCTGCTGTCTGTGGCCACAACCCATTGAACCTGCAAATAATGCCATGCTCTGCAAACTGTTGGGTTTGCTCATCCAATGTTGGATGCACTATTTCAATGGAGGGAATCTCCTCAAGTTTGTCCACCAGAAAAGGTTTGGGAGCCTGAACTGGTGGAACTGTCTTTTCCTACCTCGGTGTATGGACAACATCCTTGTATGAGAATGCCTTGGTTGAAGATGACTTTCCTACCACTCCCCCTCTCAAACGAAGGGAAAGGATAATGGAGGCATTTCTTTTAATGCTGTAGAAAGAAAGGGGGTAGAGATCCTCTAGTTGTTTACCTTCGTGGAGAAGTCGTTGAGTTGCAGAGGGAATTCCCAGCTTAAGTTCCAGCGCATGCGTGAGGTCCCTCACGAGATCCTGAGAGCCTACCCAATGTAGCAGAGTTTTGCCTGAGAGGAGCTTGATCTGGATCTGAAACGAGGCATTCCAATACGTTACATCTCGCTCAGGCATTTCGTCAAACAGTTCGGGCGCTAAGTCCAAACATCTGAATTTCGCCTGAGAGGAGCTTGATCTGTAGGAGCGTGCCACTTCGAGAAGTCCGCGAGTGGTAAACCCCGAACACTTCTCCAGCTTAGGCACTTGCAGAATGTGGCCGCAGCCGCGAGACAAAACCCTGAGATCCTCATCCGCAACGATCATTCTACGCAAATGAAGAGCCTTTAAGCAGAGAAATGTCTTGGAAATCTTGTTAATCCATGGCTCCGCAGATCCACCCCAGTCCGGAGGAATCAAATTAAACATGACCGCCCTAGGCTTCCCTTTCAATTTCAAAGACTCAACCCTGGAAAACCGCGCGCTTAGATCCGAAGGGCTTACGCTGTAACATAAAGCTATGGTAACGTGCTTGCGCGTTAGAGCATGTACGTGGTACCACCGCTTTTATACCAGAGAAACCGCACTACGATCCTGGGGTTCCTCAAGGTATCCCATCACGCATTCCAGAACCTCGTCCGGAATCCCACTGCATGCCGAGGTCCTCGTCGGCTACTGCATTCTTCACTCTCTCTATTACACTAATTGTTATCATATCGTAAACCGTTATTGTTATTACTGCAACCCCCTTATTATATTATTTTGCCCATCTAGTGCCCATATTGTTACTATTGTGCCCCATAGAAGCCCACTATTGTTATTGTTGTGCCCTTACATTATTATTGTTATGTCAACTATGGTTATATTATGACCCCTTAGACTCCTATATATATAAAGGAGGTCTTGTCATTTGTATCATCAAAGGATTATTCATTTGTGTAATGTAAAGGAGGTTTCCCCCTCAAACAGGCTGAATTCTAAGGTGTTTATCTTTCTTTTCCATATTTTTGTGAGCTGGTTTCATAACAAATAAGCTATAATGGTTGCATAGTAAATTAGAGCAAGAGTAAGTATCCAAAAGTGAAGAGGTTAGTCGAGCATACAATTAAGGTATGCATTAAGTATGTTATTTGAATAACATTCATTAGTTTACTTCCTTGAAATATAATAAGTAGATATCGCACACCTCAAAGATAAAAACAATTATATTTTTCATGGAAGTAATGCATCCATATATGGGCACATTAATAGCTTTCATGCTATGTGGTTATCAGCACATCGATACTATTTAGTATATGTTTTTATTCTACTTATTTTCTTGGAGAAGAGAACATAATCACATTTATATAAAGAATTAGCTATTGGAAATCTTTTTTTAAAAGAGAAATATGCATGAAAGAGTTACCATCGTTCAAATTTCTTGAAAAAATAACTACTATGTTTGAATTCTTGAAAATAATAAGTGAATATGTATTGCTTGGATAGGAATACTATCTGTTGTTGGAAAATAATACATAGTTTCATCAATGAAGAAATAGCTAAGAGGATAATTTATTTTGAATGAATTTTATATGATCATGTTATAGTTTCGGAAAAAAAATGTAATTGCATGATCTTATGTATTAGAATTATTGGAAAATTTCCATAGGTATTTTTTCATAAACATAGGCTAAATATATTTATTTTATTGAAAATATGCGTTGTGCATTTCTTCAAAAGCATTCGTGGTTTCTATTTGGAAGATAAGTAATTTTTCTGTCCTTTTTCTTGGAAAGGGTTACCAGTGAACCTTTCACAACAAATAAAGGCTATTTTTCTATCTAATATACATACAATGAAAACTTTTGTAAATGTAAATGTGGAACAATTAATTCCAATAATTTAGCTACAAACTAATTTTATATTTATAAAACACAAATGACAATGAAAACAAGATGCTCATTTGAATATTCCTTTGATGTTGTTGAATATTAATTATTTTTTACATGAAACTGAGATGTAGTTGTTAAAAACGACCTATAGAACTTGTAAATGGGAAAAAAAAGCCCATGAAAGCATGAGGTTTTTAAAGGGTTTCAGTTGGAGATATAACTATAGAGAATACACAAAAGTGGTAGCAAGAGTATGTATGATTTGAGACGAACCAAATATTCATCTGAGGAATAAAGGAAGTTGGTTTTGGCTAAGGAGAGTCTATTCTTATATTCCCACCGTGTGAAAAACAAGGAAAAAACTATACATATAATTGGATTATGTTCCATTCAGAAGACTTCTTATGCCCAAAATAAGTGAATTATATTACTTTGTTAGCAACTATTTCCATGGTTCCAGTAGTGTACATAAATGTAGGTTAAATATATTTATTTTGTTGAAAATAATTCTTGGGAATTTCCTTGGAAGAACTCTCATGGCTTCCTCGTGGAATATAAATATAATTACCTACATTGTTTCCTTTAAATATTATACATGAACTTTACGGGAAAAAGAAGAAGGAAGAAGCCAAGATAGTTTCATAAAGTAGAATTCACATGAACCCTTCACATAAAAAAGAGAAAGTGGTTATGATATTTTTTAAGAAGAACGTGTGTGAACTTTACAAATAAAAAGGGTAGAGGACCCATGCTATTTTTATTGGAAAATATTGAAGGCAATATGCGTGGAGATTTTTCATTAATAAATAATAATAGTTTTTCCTGGAAAACAATATTTGCACATAAATAATAATTATTGCATTAGTTAATCGGAAATGAATTTTGTGCATATAAAAAATAACTATTTTATTAGTGTTTGGAGAAGAATATGTGTTGTGTTACGTTCTCTCTAAAAGAAATATATATATATATATAAAATATATATATATATATATATATAAAGCATTTATTAAATAAAAATTTCTTAGAAATATATATATAATCATGTATTAAAGAATAATTTTGTGAAAAATATATAAATATTTGCGTCAAGAGAATGAAAAACTATTGTGTTAGCTTTCTTTGGTAAAATTATATATATATAGATTATGGAAGTCAAATTTCATAGAAAGAATATATGGTTATTTTATTATTTTCTTGAAAAGAGGAATATATGCTTAAATGCACATAAATAATAGTTATATTGCTAAGTCATGGGAAAATAATGTGTGAGATGCACAAAAAAAATAGTCATCGTCTTACAAGTATA
>APFE031560037.1:609040-635595 GCA_000404065.3 Pinus taeda | reverse complement strand
AACACATAATACTAAATCTAGCTAGATTATTGAACCTGCTACTTGTACCAGAGTGGAAGTGGGAGGTGATTTCCATATATTTTATTATTGGATTGATCCAAATTTAAACAGGAACACAACAAATTACAGAGATAACCATAAACATAGAGATGTAGCAGAAATAATACTTCGTTTCATTACTGTAAAATACTGAAATATGCTTACAAGTAGAAATGGAAATAAACTAGCTAGGGCAATGGTAGCTTATCTCTGATAAGAGATGTGGCGGCTACATGCCTCTGGATTGTGTTACAATGAGGGTCTAAGTCCTATTTATTGTTGAGAAACAATGGAAAACCCTAAACATCCAAAAAACTAACCCTAGAAGATGAAACGCCAAACTGTGGGCCCCGTTTAGGTAAATTGGTAAATCAACTTCCTGGGGTCTTAAATTTGGCATATGATCTTCGTCTGACATGCACAATATCTCATTAGAAAGAATCTATTCAAGAACTAAAACTTGGGAAGAGAAACACTGGTCCATGGACCCTTGTTGCTCCCAGGTTTCCCAAAAAATGTCGTTTAGGGCCTCAAAACAGCTCCAGAAGTTTAGGACCTAAAAACTGCTAAAAATAGTAAGTTGTGATACTATAAAGGAAACTAAAAAACCAGAGAGAAATAATAGTGGGCGTCCAAGTGGACTTGGTAGGTGGCCACCAATATCCACCTGGATCATTCCACCCCCCTTAGGAAGCAATGGTCCCCATTATGTTGAGTTCCTCCATGAGATGAGGAAACTTCTGCTGAACTTGGTCCCTGGTGAGCCACTTGCCCTGGTGAAGGAGTTGGCCTGCTTTGACAAATTGATATAGTTTGATATTCTATTGGAAAGTGTGCTTGATTTGTGTGTCCATGATTTGATCAGTTGCAACTTGTTCCATGCAATCTGGATTTAATTATGTGGGTGTAAGTTGTTCTGCAATGTCAGATGTGTCTAGTAATGGTGGAAAGTATGGTTGAAGGTGGCCCACATTGAACACTGAGTGCAAGCCAAGGAATGGGGGAATGTTGAAATCAAATGCATTGCCTCCCACAACCTTGGTAATGGTGTAAGGACCATATCGGAGTGGTCTTAATTACCGATAGGCTCTGGTAAGGCATTCCTTTTGCAAATACAACTAGACTTTGTCACCTGCCTGAAACTTGTGTGGCACCCGAGGTTGATCATGTCACTGCTTGTACTTGGAATTTGATTTCTCCAGAATGTCATGGACCTAGTGGAAAATATGTTGGATGTGCTCAATGAAGCTAGTTGCCTTATCTGTTTCAGACTAGACATGAGTCGCCTCTATATGAGTAGATGCAAATGCATGGCCACATTAATGGGACATAATGGCTTGAATCCCAAGCCCACCTGAAATGGGTTATGACTAGTTAAGTTGTGAATAGCTCAGTTGTAGCTGTGCTGAACTTAGGGGAGGATCTCATCCCATGTGTGTGGATGCTTTCAGTTGTACATGCGAAGAATCTGTATAATCATCATGTTGACAACCTCTGTCTAGCCATCAGTTTGAGGATAGAAAGTTGTGGACTTAGTGAGTTTGGTGTCTAGCATTAACCAGAGACTGGACCAAAATGTACTAAGGAACTGATTGTCCTGATCTGAGATGATAGACTGTGGGATCCCAAAGTGCACCCACACTCGTTCAAAGAAGAGTTTAGGAGTGGCTTCTGCTATGATATTCTTCTTGTAGGCCGCCATAATGGCCATCTTCGAGAACCTGCCAACGACCACAAAACCACAGTCATTTCCATGCTTATTGGAAGGAAGGTCTGACATGTAATCCATGGAGATGGATTCCCATGGTTTACTAGGGGTAGGTAGTGGGGTATAGAGGCCTTGCTTCTTGATAGTCGGTTTAGCAATGGCACAAGTAGTGCATGATCTAATTTACTTCCTGACATCCTATCGAAGGTTTGGCCAATAGAAATAATTTTGCAGTATTGCCACCATTTTCTCAACCCCGAAATGCCCAACAGCCTGACTATAGTGTGCTTCCCAAATCATCTTGGCACGCTCGCTTGAAGGAACACAAAGGTGACCCAGGTGGCATAATATGGCATCCTAGAGGTGAAAATATGGAACATGCTGACCCTCCAAGAGTGTCTGGTATGTGTGGCTGAATTTTGGGTTGCTTTTGTAAATAAGTGGCCAATCAAAAGTCTCATGACCACAAGAGTTGAGCACAGTGGTTAACACCATGATCGGTGGTCGACTGAGGCAATCTGCAACATTATTGGTGTTGCCCTTCTTATACTTGATATTCAAATGGAATTGTTGTAGGTATGTAGAACACTTCTGATGGAGATCATTTTGCAATTTTCCTTGGGTTTATATGAACTGCAGGGGTTGGTGGTCTGTGTGGATGACTGTATCCTTCCCCAAAATGTAATGTTTCCATTGTCTGTAGGCTTGCACAATGGAATACATCTCTTTCTCATAAGTGGGATACTTTCAGAATGTTTCTGAAAGTGTCTCACTGTGATATGCCACTAGATGCTCGTGTTGCGTAAGGACTACCCCAATAGCATAATTAGAGGAATCTTTCTCAACCTCAAATGGTTGTTGCAAATCTGGTAATGCGAGAACTAGTGCCATGCAGAGGCAATATTTCAACTCCGTCAATGCCTTTTGTTGAGATTCAGACCAAAAGAATTTTTCTTTCACTCCTCCCTTGGTGACTTGACTCAAGGGCCAAGTGATATGAGAAAACCCCAACACAAACCTATGGTAGAAGTTGGCAAGACCTAGAAATTTGCGGAGCTCTATTAGAGTGGTTGGAGATGGAAAATCCTGAATGACTTGGATCTTGGCTGGATCCACATGCACCCCCTATTCATCAATAATGTATCATAGATATTGAACCTAGCTCTTGCCAAAAGTGCATTTCTCCAAATTGGCACATAGCTTGTATTGTCGCAATGTTTGGAGAACTTGTTGGATGTGGTGTAGGTACTCTTCTCAACTTCGGCTGAAGATCAAGCTGTCATCTAAGTATACCACTACAAATGAGTTGTTGAATGGCCATAAGATGTCATCCATTAGCCTCATGAAGGTTGCAGGAGCATTCGTCAACCTGAAAGGCATAACCAACCATTCGAAAAGACCCTCCTTGGCTTTGAAGGCAGTCTTCCACACATTAGAAGGTTCGATTGGTACCTGGTGATATCCTGACTTTAGATCGATGTTACTGAAATATTTCCCCCCTTTAGTTGGTCCAGGAGGTCATCAATCCATGGGATTGGGTACCTATTATGCACAATAATCTTTTTCAGTGCCCGATAGTCAATATGGAGTCTCCAAGTCTAGTCCTTCTTCTATACCAACATGATTGGGCTCCTATAGGGCGATGAACTCGGATGAATGTGACCTTTCTGCAGCAGCTCTTGAATCTGCCTCTTGATTTCATTGTTCTCTAGAATGAAGCGTCGATATATTGGTCCATTGGGCAGTGGCACACCTGGGGTCACATGGATGGAATGCTTGACTTGACAGTACAAATGAACCCTTGCAGGGGAGGTGAAGATGTCCTCATACTCCTCCATGACCTTGTCCATCTGTAGTTTTCATGGAGAGGGGCCCTTTCTGGAGGTGATGGCCATTACCTTCTTCTTTCCTTGAGGGCGTATCATTAGGAAGAAAAATCTATCGGTTTTGGAAATGAGATTATTGCATTCTTTTGCAGTAGACAAAGAGATGGCAGTATGAGGTGCTACCTCTGGTATCTTGTACAACTTATTCCCCAATGTAACAATAACAGCACGAGGCCTTGATTCATACACAACATGTCGCTTCCACAAGTATGGTTGTCCTAATAATACATCACAAACATCAAGAGGAGCAATGTCACATAATAACTCATCCATGAAGGGCTTCATGTTGTATGGAAGGCGACACTGCTGGCTCACGTGAAGATCCCATCCTTGGTGAAGCCACCCATGGTGTATTGTTGTGGATGTGCTGTGGTTGGTAAGCACAACCGCTTCATGACCTCTACTGAAATGAGGTTCTTTTGGCTCCCGTTGTCGACAATGAACTGTAGCAGGGATCCCTTTACCCACATATGGTAGTGGAAGAGATACTCCTCCTCTGGATCTTCGGGTTCCTCCTTCTATATCTTCATGGTGGCAATGGTGGCGTTGGGATCCGAATCAATAATTTTCTTCCCTTTGTCATTCCCTTTGTCGGGTTCTAACTTAGTCGGAACATGCATCTGATTCTAAAACCTTTAGCTTGGCCACTAGTGACTGCTTGGCCAGACACTCACTTGTGTTGTGAGTGGAGCTCTTATGGAACTCGCACCACTTTCCTATGTCCTTTTTCAGCTTCACGGTGTTGTTCTTTTCGTGTAGCTTTGGCGGGTTGTCTTGGGTCGTCCCACCCTATCTTTGTTCTTTGGTTTGTGGTTTGGGGGAACCTTTCCCTTACTTCCAATTTGCAGATCCAAAGTCTCACTTCTTCTGTTTAAAGTTTTTCTCAACCTTGACGGCATATCAGTATGTCATGCTGAGCGAGGGGATGTTCAGGAATTCTATTTCTTCTTGGATGTGTTTTCACAAACAGCCGTAGTATTTGAGTACCAAATGCTACTCTGAATATTTGATACCCAAGTTTGTGGGAAGGGTATGGAAAATATTGGTAAACTCCGACATGTCTTGGTCCCTTCCTTGTTGCAGCGTCGTCCACTTTATGTATTAATCCTCATAACTTCCAACAGGGTAGTACTGCTCCATGATGACATCCCGGAATGAATCCCAAGTTGGTGTGACTGAAAATAGTGAGCCTGTACTTTCATCCTTCAGCTCGCAGTAGGTTTCCCACTAGTCCTTGATGTGGGGGGCTGATTTGAGAAGAGAAAAAATAATCTTTTCCTGACTGGAAAAATCATGAACTGAAAGATAACCCTCTAGCAGATTTAACCATTTATCTATGGCATCTGCATCTATTTGACCCTCGAAGATGGGGATTTCCAAATTAACTTGTACCTTAAAGGGCGTGGCATTTCTAGAGGAGCTATTGGAAGCCGATGCGTCTCCTCAGGGTAGATGCTGAAGGATCTGGGCAAAGCTATCCATCATCTCATTCCTTTGTCGCTCGAGGGCTTCTTCGAGCAACATTTTGATAGAATCTCCTACCCCCTCATCTTTCTTTTCATTCGCCATGGGAAGCCATCGGTATTTGTGAGGTTGTTCTTGCAAAGGTTCGACCAGTTCAAACCCTGACTCCTTATATCCCGACCTCATTGGGGACAGGAAAAGAAAAAAAGAGAAAAAAGCAGACCCCTCTGATACCACTGATCTGGATTTAAACATGAACACAAAAAATTATAGAGATAACCATAAACAAAGAGATGTAGCGGAAATAATACTTCATCTCATTACTGTAAAATACTGAAATATGCTTACAAATAGAAATGGAAATAAACCAGCTAGGGCGATGGTAGCTTATCTCTGAGAAGAGACATGGTGGCTACATGCCTCTGAACTATGTTACAATGAGGCTCGAAGGCCAATTTATTGTTGAGAAACAACGGAAAACCCTAAACATCCTTAAACCTAACCTTAGAAGATGAAACACTAAACTGTGGGCCCTGTTTGGGTAAATTGGTACATCAACTTCCCGAGGTCGTAACTTTGGCATATGATCTCCATTTGATGCGCACAATATCTTGTTAGAATGATCTATCAGATAACTACAACTTTTGGAAGAGCAACAACGGTCCATGGACCCATGTTGCTCCCAGTTTTCCAAAAAAATGTCGTTTAGGGCATCAAAACGGCTCCGGAAGTTCAGGACCCAAAAAACTACTAAAAATGGTAAGTTGTGCTACAATTAAGGAAACTGAGAATGCTAAGAGGAACAATGGTGGGGTTCCAAGTGGACTTGGTAGGTGGCCACAAATATCCACCTGGATCATGGATTTCACGAGACAAGAAGGAAATGTGATTCCATTATTGTAGTTGTAGGTTAATTATCTAAATATGCCCACCTTAGACCTATTGAGTCTATTTATAAACCTACACGAGTAACAAAAGTCTTGATGAAGGAAATGTTCATACTTCATGCTGTGTGAAAGATAGTCATATCAGATACATATGCAAAGTTCATCGCAAACATTTGGAAATAATGGTTTTATGGGATGGGTATGCTATAATAGCCATAAAAAATGTACTTTATGAATTTTACATTAACAATATACTTGAAAGGTGAAGTCCCACAAACATAACTAGTTTGGGATGTGCCTTGTTAGCAAGGTGACCAAAGATCAAACATCACACACATTGTTGTGTTTGTGCTAGGGGGATGATAGACACTAAAATATAATAAGCTTAGGGTTGGTGTGGCCCACAACAGGTGCGATCCTCGACTACCTTTCATAGCTTAGATTCCCCTAAGTCATGGTTTTTCAAGCCATAGGTTAAGCCTGGAGGAGCACATAAAACTTGAAGAACAAAACAAAAAACAATATGGTTGAAAGGTTAATAAGGATAAATGACATGAGATGTTGTTGTATATATTTATTTTTATAAACAAAAGAAGAAACTATTATTTGTATGTTAATATTCTTGTAAATATGTTAAAATTTCCATGTGAAATTAACTCCTAATTGTTAAGAGATAGCTTAAATCAGTTATCCCTAGAGGGGATGGGAACAAAAAATAAGAAAAATCATTTTTTAACATTATTGATGAATATGATTCACAGAGAGAGACTATCAATATGTTTTTTTTCATGATTGGAGATAAATGGCATGATGTAGAACCTATACAAGAAAATTGTACTAGAAAATAATAGTGACTCTTGAAAAGAATTCCAATGGGAGAGAATTACTAGTTTTGAAGCAAAAGGATTAGCAAGATGTTTCTCACACATTTAGGAGGTGAAATTAAAAATTGTATCTAAATTATTTCTAGACATAAAGGAGTGGAGCTTTGGAAATGTAGAAAAAAATTTGGTTCAAGGTTGGGAAAAAAGTGACAACTTTTAACATATTCCTTGGAAGAATTTAGATAAGTACATGAATGATTTAATTTTTGAATAAGAGGAATTTAATTAATCAAACTGTTTAGGAACATATAGAATATATGGTTACTATTAAATTATGTTTTTATATAATATTAGACAATGGAATGAAAAATTATTGTTATATGACCAATGGGAATGAATGTTTATGTACAAGTATATGTAGATGTTGCATGGATTTTATGTGTTTGTTACAGAAAAGGAAAGATCATTACGTGCAAGGTAAAATCCTTCGTTGTTTCAAGAAGTAAAAAGAAATTACCAAAATAATTGTCTTGTAATTACTTGATTGGAGACCACATGATTAAGGTGAAGAGAAGATAAGAGAAATGTCAAGACAAATCCTTGAACAAATTCAATTCTAGGTAGTAAAAACAATATTTATACAAATATGAAATTTTAATACAAAATATACTAAAGCTAAAATGTCTATTTTTTTTTTCATGTGTAGTTCACAGACACCTGTGGTCATCTGGTGGCTGCTACGTCCATGAAAATATATGAGCTTGATCAAGGGTAGCAAGCCTCGTGGCCAATAGCTAGGCCTAAACTTGAGGGCTTTGGGGAGAATTGACCCGGTGACCTCCCGAATAATGAGGCACTTATTTGACCAATTGAGCTAACCCTTGGGGCTAAAACTAAGTTAAAATGTCTATTATAAATGAATTAAATTTGCTTTTCTCTAAATATGTACATATATAGCATATAATACTAAGGCAAGAAACCATGTAATTATGGCCATGTTATCTATATAGGCCCTTTAAGAACAATACTTATTCCTTGGCCCACGCATAATAGTTGTAGATAAACAAAGAAATAGGGTTCAAAAGACCTAAAAAAACCCATTATTATAGAGGTCTAATAGGTTTATAGTGTATTTGACATGTTTAAACTAAAATTTATCGAATACTTATAGGCCTTAAATTTGATAGAAATAATGAGAAACCATAAAAATTACTCCAACAAATGTTCGCTTGAAATCTTGGCGTCACGGTGCATAGATACAATAAATTAAATAGAGTTAATTACCACATTAAATCTATACAAAAATTCATCAAATGAAAACTAATGAAGTATAAAGGGCTTAAGTAAATTTCACCTATAGATATGAGAGGAGAGTAACCATATATAGGGAAAAATCAGAACTTAGTTGTTAAATGAGAAGCCATGTGAAGAAATAAAACCCTTGATAGGAAACAATGATTGGGTTAGGGTTTTGGGAAAGCTCCCCATAAAATAGATTATCACTAAAACCCTCGCAGAGTGTGTGGAAGTTAACAAAGTTCCTTGAATTTTTTTTGATATGTGACATGAAACCCCTTAGCATTGATATAGGATAAATTTAGAAATAAATTTTTATCTGTTATAGTATAAATTTGAGTACAATGTCAAAGCAAAATTCAAATTCAAATCATAACGTAAGGAGGAACACCATATTTCTAATAAATTTACCAAGAAGTCAAATAGTGAAATGTCATAACCATGATTATGGTGGCATTTAGGCATAATGGCTTACCCAAGAAATTTAAATAGGATTCTAGTGTTATTTACTTTAGAAAATGACGCTAAACACCTATTTTTTGTATCATGGTTTGAAATTGGTTGCAGAGCTCAATTCCCCATGAGAGTAACATCACAATAATTTTGTGATAGTGGGGCATGGTGATGGTAGTTACTCTAATGAGAACATAATCAACCTTCACCATCATTGAATCAAGATAATATCTTCACCATTGGTAGCACCAACTAGATAGGTTTCCATGTGGGAAATGTGGACCCAAAGCCATAAAGCATTACTAAGTGATGCTCTCCAATGTGGCAACCATCGTGGATAGGGAGCGTAGGATAAATTACTTATTCATAGAAATTATATGAGTAAGGCATTAAAAGCACATTGGTGAATGTGAAATATTCCAAAATAAACATCATAACTATTCTTATGAAAATAAGTGTTGTGTTGGTGATAATTATCACCTTGAGTGTAACACCCCTACATCTTGATTTTTAGACATTTAAATAATTGTTGGATGTTGTAGCTGTAAATTATTAAATTATTAAATTATATTTTTTTTTAATATTCAAGAAAGAGCACTATAGTATTAAATACTTCTTTCTATCTCATGAAAAGAGTTGAGAAGTAGTTAATGTCCACATGGTTGACCTTCATTTAAAATTATCCTAAATATCCCTATGAGAATGTTGTTAAATATATTAACATAATGGCAGAGAAATATTTTGTTAATCACTTATCTAGAGAGAAATGCTAAGTTGTGTGGAAAGTAGAATGAAACATAACAAGAGAGAAAGGTGTGATTTAAAAAAAATGAAAATAATCTTTCTTGAAAACCAAAAGAAAAATGCCTAGGAAAAAGGTGGGCACATCTTGAACTAGGACACAACAAAAAATTCTTTTGCGAAGAATATATAACAGAAACCTCATAGGAGTGAAATAGGGAGTTGATTCCTGAAGGAAAGAAGGTCCTAGAGTGGACGGGACTGGTTGGACATAGTTCATGTTTGGGTGGAATATTCTCTATTCCTGTATAATGACTACGAAAACTACTACAATTAGGCATAATTTCTGTTTTGTTTTATATGACGTTATTGAATTTGATTACTTTAGAACATAGATTGCATATGGATTATATAGAATTAACTGCACAAGTATTTGTTGCATGTATATATTAACTGGTCATAAGCATTAAGATTGTATAGAATTAACTACACAAGTATTTGTTCCATGCATATATCAACTAGGAATGAACATTCATAATTAATGAGGGGTCTGATCGTAGTAATGGTATATCTTATATATTACATACCTATTTCAAGTTTACATTCACATATAAATTATATCTCTGTATTTTTAGACATAATTCAAATGGAATATGTCATTATTGTAAATTTATATGACTGGATTCCTATAATAGAAAAAAACTATTTGTAGTAGAAGAAATCATGGCATGGGTAATCTAGATAGACGAGATTACTAGATAATACTATTTATTCATCTAATAACATAATATGTCTTCCCACTCGATTGAATACTAATTGAAAATAAAATTACTAAGATTTAAAGGGATGAGAATGTATTAATGGAGTATATGTCTGATAAAGGTAAGCTAAAAGAGCCATCGAATCTTTATGTTGTTTTTCCTATATATATTAAATAAACACTTCTTTATATTTGTGAGTCTAGATGAAGAGATAGACTAAGTGAACACTGATAAATTAAGTACATTTCATCTAATATTGGGGGCATGTTTAATGAAATATACATATAAAATGAATAAATGTTCTTGCTTCCATTACTCTACTATGTCATATCATTACAAAAGTCATAGACATTTTATAAATAGACTATATAGAGAGAAATGAATAAAAAAAAACTCTTAATAACATGTATTAAATGGGGTAAATACATATAATTTCATTGGAGAGTTGTAAAAAATGATGATGATTAAACTAACACTAACGGTAAGGAAATGTGGAATACATTTTGTATTCCAATAAATTAGCTAATATTTTTTTGGTTATGAGTATAGTTATATGAGTGATTGTTGAATATATAATGATCATATATGTATAATGGGTATTTTACAAGAATAATAGCTCTTGTATATTGAGCTAAGAGATTATAATAACAAAAAAGGCATGCATGAAATAAGTAAAATTAATAAGGACCTCGTCCTTCATAGTAATCTAGAAAAAAAGGGTGTTATGCTTTGAAATTTGTAAACAATGATAACCTAAGGGTGAGTTAAATTTCAATTATAGCATGGAAATAAAACATAGGAGGATCGAGTGAAATATTCAAATATTGTGATGACAAGTAATTCAATTAAAGTGTTACCATAACTACTAAAAAACCAGCATACAATGCTGATGCAATAAGGAGAAACAATTATTTTGAGCTGAATCACATACCACCATACACTACAGGAGTAATTGGAATTATAAATATTTTTGATAGAAAAATCAAAACTACTTTTATCTCATTGAAGATGCAAGAAGAATTATAGTTAAAATATTTGGAAATTGTCATAAATTATAGTGACTCTATGCATTGTCTAGTTTGTTAATATAGGAGACTCATATAAATGATTAAGATAAGCTAAATAAAGAAGCCATAATTATATCTAAGAAAACTCGTCCATGCACAATATTCAAATGTTGATAGGCTTGAAAGGATAAACGCACACTGTAGAGAACCAAGAAATGCATGCAGTCATCCACATGGCATTAGGGTGAAAAGGAATTTCCAACCTAGAATGAAGACCCTCATTTAGTGTTAAAATGATCAAGAAGTAGAAAATTTAACTCCATGCACTAAAACAAAATTCCAAGGGTTCTACATATCATGGAATCCATGGGGAAAAGTATGTTCAATGAAATGAGCATTCTAAGAGTGAGATTGTAAGTAAAATAGAGTTGAGGAAGGTGGTATAAAATTACCATGTCGAAGTCACCTGTAGGGCCTCCATTGAAGTGTCATAAGCATATACGATAATGCAAGTCAAATGAGCATTGTATGTCATAAACTTAACAAGCTAAAAATAGTAAAGTGAAATGTGAACCCTAGTTGTCATGACTCCACATTTTTGGTTATACCTTAAATAAAACAAACAAGGTATCGAAATGATAAGGTAAATTTCATACATATATAAATAATGATACCATTATTCAAAATGGTTAACATTTTCCAAATGGAATTGAGGCTTTGCGAAGCACGAAATTAATTATTTTAGAAATAAAGTATACATAGTGGCTCTATCAAATGAGAAAGGGTTCACCTTTTATCCAAAGGGTAGTGGAAATCATAAATCATGCTTTCAATAAGAATTGGGGTATTATAGTACTTGGAAAGGAAACAAAACATAGGAGGGGAAATTACCTTTAATTTAGCTGCTAGAATTAACAAATGAATCAAAATTGAAAGTATAAGTAAACATATATTTTAGGAGATTGTGAAATAATAGATTTTGTCTAAAATCAATCTAATGAATAAAATAAGAATTGAGTAAATGGATTCTAGGTGCAACACCACTATGAAAACGTCAAAAGGGATGAGAAATTCTATATAGGGAAAGGATGTAAAGAATAGTAAAACAAGAATTATATAAAGGAATGCCTACATTACTAGAATGATAAAGGTCGAATGACGACATATTACGTATATCCGCTATGACATATTTGTTAATATTTTGAATTGAAATGGATACACAAAACCCTCAAAATATTACTAAGTATAGCAGAACCTTACCCTTTCACAAGGGAATGGAAACAATGATAAACATTTTGAGTTGTTATGGTAAATTGTTAACAAACGCTAAAAGATCTCCACTATTGGATTCAAAGTGAAAATCACCATTATTCAAGAATATTGAGAATCACTAAGATGTTAAATTATGTGTGTCATGATTAGTTGGATCTTATGATGCATTGTCATGTGGCAAGAAAAAAAATCACAATAATATATATTGTTAGAAACGAGTACAATATTCAGAGTGGGGCTCAATCAATATTGTAGAATTTTTAATACTTCTCTTTACTTGTGCAAGGATTTTAGGGAACTATGAAATATGTTAGAAATTAACTCATATGAGCATGAAAATAAATAGTATATGTAATGCAAAGGAACACACAAATTATTCAAATTTTACTTCAATTTCTTCGCAAGGAAAATAACAACTCGCTATTACAAAATTCTCTCACTACAAGTAGTAAGAAGATAATACTCCCTGATTTATTAGCTACAACTAGAAGGAGCTTAAACCCTTACTTGTTTACTAGAAACTACTATAAGGAGCTACAACCCCTCATCTACAACTCACAACTTGCTTCATCTCAATGATTCATTTTTCACATAATTTTTATACTCAAATCAAGATGGCTAATTGTTTTATGAGATAAAATAATTTTTCAACTATCACCAACACCTTAAACAATATTTGATTATAGGTAATTCCAACATCCACACCGATAACATCAATTCAACATGGCCTACACATGACTTGCACCTTTTTCTCTCACAAACTTGTTCAATTAGTTCTACTTATAAATAATTTTAACTGATATTTTTAACTTATTTAATTTTTAGTTAACTTGCACATTAATCCTCAGATGAATCCATTATGTTTCACTTGGACAAGTTTCACTAAGTCAGTTGGATGTGTTCTCCAAGTTATAAGGCCCTGATCTATGTTTTTGAGCTCAATTTATGAGCTTTTTTGTCCATTCTTCTTATTTTGTTACTTTATAGGTTTTATCTAGGACTTTATCTATAGTTATTACTCTGGCTGACTACTATGTATGGCCAAACTACCAATTAAGCTACTTAATCTATGAATAGAACAATATTTGTCCTTTAATACCTTAGTGCTTACGGTTTTACCCTTTTTCGATGATATTACCAATAGTCACGACCTTGGTTGTAATCCCTTGTGCTATTTATTTTTAGTCATTTCCTTTAGTACCTAATCACTTATCCAACCCATGTGTTTAGTCATCATTGTTGCATAAAACCATTTCCTTGCGCTTATGGCTTAGTCCCTAACTCCTTTATCATGAAGATCTTCTATTGTGGTTTTGAATTCCTTTTAGCATCTACCTTACAGGATTAAATGTCTTGTAGGGACGTCTTTCCACTTCCCCAATTGTCTTCACTATGAATTTGTATTTCCATAGTCTCCCAAAGCATGTTAGCCTAGTGATCCTTCTCTACGCCTTCAATTTCCTTCTGGGCCTAATCAACAAGGATTAGTTGTCTTGGTGGGTCCACCTGTTTCAGCTACACACCAATCATATCCTAATTGGGCTAAGTTATTTCTGACAACTACCATGTTTCCCACTGACTAGTCATCTCATAACTCCTCACATTCTTCGCTCAAAGTCTTCCGAGATAAAGCTTATGGGATGATATCATGCTTACATCATCTCTGTCACATGGTGCTATCTGAGGAGTTACATGTGTCACTCATGTTTAGCACACTAGTGTACTTGAAAGGTACAAAAATGCATGGCACTTGTCTACCATACCAGACTTCCATGGTAGGAGTGCTGACATTGTACATCCCACCTATGCTTGTCAAGTAACCTGTTCAGGCAAATCACAACATTCCACCTATACATCCATGTGTGAAGTTGGTCCAATGCCTAACCATTATATGGTTGATGGACCCCTAGGTTTCCCATATTCAAGTAAAACCATTTGTATTTTGTGTCTCCCCTTGCATGGTTTATGGTATAGAGTGGTTGGGTGGTGAGATTAACCTCCAACATTGATCGAGAAATTAGAGGTTTGGGCGAACTAATTTGCATCACCCCCATGTGAATTAATAGGAAATAGGTAATTCCTCTTGAAATTTATTTAATGTATCAGTGGGGATGTGTGGTCGTATATTTTCTCATGTACTTTCCCAAAATTTAAATTATCAACTCTACCAATTTCTATGCCAAATTCAACATCAAGTTTGTCAACAATACCAAACTATCTTGCTCCAAGGGTCCTCCACCAATTTAACTTTGAAACCTTTTATGTTTTTGGGTCATATATTTTACTAGCTATGTATTCTAATCCAAGAAGACATTCTTATGCCCATGTACCACTCGAATTCGATTTTAGATATCTTTCCATCTATGTGGTTTTCATCTTCTCATGATGATCTTCTGCACTAGAAATTCCTTCAAATTCATTGCACCATCTCCATCCATGTTGATCATTGTTCTTCTTGTTGTGCCTAAATCATGATCACTTATGTCATCATCATTGACACATTTTCCCTCCCCCTCTATACTTTGGCATCAATGAAAACACAATTCTAGCATTCTCTTGCTTGGGCATTGATGCCAGCACCTTGATCAAATAAAACATCATCATCATAACGAATTGGGCTACATACAATATGTGCTTGTGTTTATTCTCTTATTTCTCCTTTGGAGGTTACTCGACTAGTGACACACTTCTCTTCTACTACATTGTTCCTATGAAGTATCATAACCTCACGACCATATATGTTTTTATTTCATTTCATGAGAAAAACATATCCCCCTTTGACATCAATGGAAAATACACTAATGGATTCTCCCCTACAACCATACTTCCTTCTTGTTAGCAACCTTCCATTCCATATGGAACCTACAAAACTGGAAACTTAAGTCTAATCTTATGTTATATGCTAAAGGTATATTAGTTGTCTTTCTTCCTCTAGAAGGAAGATCTAGTGGAGGGAGGTAAGAGGAATAACTCCCAATCTTTGCCTCAAATACTCAAAATCATCTCGTGGGAGTGGTTTGGTGAAAATACTAGCAACCAAATATTTTGTATGAACATACTGCAACTTTAGAATCTGACTTGAAACTTTCGCTCTCATAAAAGGGTAGTTGATTCAAATATTCTTTGTATTTGAGTGAAAAACATGATTCTTTGACAGCTGATGGCACTTGTATTGTCACAAATTATAGAAATAGGATGATCATAAAACAATTTCACGTCTTGCAAATTTTGATTCATTCTCAATAGTTGAGTGCAACAAGAAGTTACTGCAATATATTTTTTCTCCAACCGTAGATAAAGATATGGAAGCTTGTTTCTTGCTCAATGATGAAACTAGACATTCTCCATGAAAGGTACCACCAACACTAGTGTGATTTCAATCATCTACATTATGTGACAAATCAACATTAGTATAAGAAGTTAGTGAAAAATATTTACCTTTTGGTTACAATAGTCTATAATTGATTGTGGCTTGGAGATATACGATAATTCTCTTTGTTTCTAGAAGATGGCTTTTCTTGGGGTCTACTTCAAATATTTCAACAATACAAACTACCTGCATAATGCCTCATCTTCAAGTATGGTATAAAGTTTGGTCCAATTTTGGTGATTAATCAGTCTTGCTAAGATTGCAACATGTAACGATTAGTGTCCTTACCAAAGGGAACTCGTCCATGCTACAATTATTCAATACTTTCTTGAGAAACTTGTTTTCTGAAATGAAAATACCTTAAGGAATTTTTGTAATTTGAAATCCAAGGAAATAAGAAAGTTTTCCAAGCATTGAAATCTCAAACTCATCCTTCATATCAAATGCAAATTTGCATGTTAATGAATATAAATAACTAGAAAAAATAATGGCGTCAACATAAACAACAAAAACTTCTTTCACTGTGATGTTGATCTGATTATTGCTTCATTCAATTATGCACCAAGTTGAGGTTATCCTTTAAGATTTGGAGAACTTGTTTTTGAAGCTCAATGTGATGTACCACTGCTTCACCATTAAAATTTTCTTTAAATATGATGTTACGGATGATGGATGATATCCATAAAGTGCCATAAATGGGATCATTTTTGTTTCAATGTGGAATAGAATATTATAGCACCATTTAGATAAAGGTAACCACTTGCATTGTTATGCTTGTTTATCAAATACAAAGTAATGATGATATCCTTCCAAAAATTTGTTCATTATCATTTTCACTGTCAGGTTGAGGATGATAATATGAGTTATGACATAAATTAGTACTAAGAAAATAAAACAATTTCGTCAAAAAAATTCTAGTGAAAATGGTATCTTTGTCACTTACAATAATGTTTTGGTTTCCATGTAGCTTTTGAATTATTCCCATAAATGCAGTAACAACTGTATTGTATTTAAAACAAGGGATAATGCACAAAAGTTTGTATACTTGGTAATTCTATGAATTACCACCATGATGACACTATTTCCATCAAACTTGGGTAAACTTTTGATGAAATCCATTGAGACCTCCTCCCACTGTTGACCCACGATGGCTAAAGGTTGTAACAAAATGGGGGTGTTAATTGTTTCAACATTTTTTTGTTGGCAAACCAAACATTATTCCATAATATTTTGAATATTGTATTTAAGTATATCCAAAAAACATTCCTTCTAGTCCATGTGGTATTCTTCCAAAAATACTAAGTGCCCTCTTAAAAGAGAGGTGGGAAATTCAAAAATAATATTATGTTTGAGTTGGGAGTTCTTAGTCTTACATATCTATAAGTGATATTTGTACCATAATGAATCATTTTTCCAAATAAATGTATTCGATGTATTCAAACATTATTGCAACTTTGAATGAATGTCCACACCTATTCATAATTCTTCCATTCCATCCTTGCATAGAGCAATGCTTCCATATACTTATCCCTTCTTGAGATTACATTTGCTGCAACATTTTTCTTCCCTTTTCTGAAGATTATTTCAAGATCAAATCCATACATCTTCGTCAACCATTTTTGTTTATCTTCTTAAGATAATCTTTGTTCCAAAAAGTATTTAAGGCTACCATGATTCTTTTTTACCTTGACATGTCTTCCCATTAAGTAAGAGTGTCATTTCTTCAAAGAATGTAGTATTGTCAAAATTTCCTTATCATAAATAGGTTTTACACCTCTTTTCTCATTTTCTCAGTAATTGGTTTAGGTATTTTCTCCTTTCCTCTGCAATCAACTACTTTATGCCCAAAATTTTGACATTCAAAACATTGAATCAAATTGTTTAAGGATGAAAAATAATTGTTGTACCTAGGTCTCCTATTCCTCTCTCTCATCTATAGGTTTCATATTATTTCTCTGAGGTTACTACAACATAAATTAACTTTGCAATTTGTTTCTTTATGTCAATAATTGGTCCATATAAAACAACAACCTTGAAAAATATCAGCATATCTCGAAAATTGTCTCTTATTAACCGGGTAGGTTGATTTCTATGTATTTCCATTTTCCTTTACGTCGTTGTTTGTATTTTGCTAATGGAGATTCTTCGCTTTAATTTTCTACTATTCTAATTATATATTTTTTGTTGTGCAATCATTTCTTTTTTTGTAAATATAAAGGGGATTGAATTTTTAATTTCATTCTACTATTGTGCTGTATCCAACCTCAAATCTGATACAATTTCGATGTTTGTGAAATCTATGTGCTTCCAAAAGCTCATTTAAATTATTATTATCTTTTCCAAACATTTAGTGAACCTCGACTAGGTTCTTTCCTTTCCAAATTCTTTTCTCAACAAAAAAAGTTCACCCTCTAGCTTTACCCAAGATTGGTTCTTCTCACTCAGTTGTTGATTTAACAATTTTCGAATCCTCATAACTTCTTCAATTTGTTGGAGGAATGGTTCAACAAATTCAGATTTCTGCTTGTTTGGTAACTTGGATTTATTTTTCTTTCTCAACATCTGAATTTCTTCAAGTTCACTTCCTAGCGCTCCTTCTAGGTCAACTTCAACCTCTTCACCACCATACTTAATAGTTTCGACTTCAAGATTGCCTATAACCATAACCATCAATTATTTTGGAGTTTCATCATCTCAATATTCATCTCAGGATTGTGTAACATAATTTCCAAAGTATATAACTTCTTGGATGTAGAGACTCCTCCCATTAACCGTTTTTCTATCCTTTTATATTTTCCTCACTTTTTCTCTAGGATCATAGTCCTTCTTCCTCCTTTAAGGACACTTTGAAGCATATTGACCAAATTTACCACAATTAAAGAACATAAAGTTAACATAACTTTATATTTTTTCCTAAACCTCTCTTAATATTCCCCACAAAATTTTCTTCTCCCTCATTTGAATCATAGCATGAATTAACATGCTCTTCCTTGGGATTCTTATTTGTTTTAAAGGTCAAATTTTTTGTTGTAGGCTTGCCATTTGAAAATATCAAATCATAAGCAGTGTGTGTACAAAGTAGTTGATGTAGAGTGAGAGAATTCATATATTTCATCTCTTCAATGGTTGAAACCTTAGGATTAAATATTTTAGAAAGAGATATTAACACTTTTTGAACTACTATTGATTCTTTTAATTTGTCATTAAAGCATCTTATGTTTTTCACAAACTCATCGACTCCTAACTACTTTCTAATATCTTCATCATCATGCATATCCAAGGACTCAAATGACATCCTAAAGATTTGAATTTTATCTTGTTTTACCTTACTGCCACCTTCATAGAAGAAACTCACCGTTTCTCAAATAGCTTTGGAAGATGTTAATTCCATCACTTTGAAAAGTTATGATTTTGGTAGGTGAGTGAGAAAGTTATTCATGGCCTTAGAATTTCATTTGAACTCATTCCTTTCATATTTAGTCATCACTACTGGAGACTTTTGTTATTTTTCTTGTCTAACATCCCATACATCATCTCCAACTTACTAAATGTAGATTTTCATCCTTACTTTCCAAAACAAATAGTTTGTTCCATTTAACATCGACACCCTATTTGAAAAGCCTCCATCCTAGTTGACCATGATCCCCAATAGGTCTTCCTATTGTTAAACTAGTTTGAAGCAAATTGCCTCTGATAGCAATTGTTGGAAACTAGGACAATAATGAGAGGGGGATGAATCTGTATTATAGGAATTTCAAAACTTATTTTTACTTGTGCAAGAATGTTTGGACACTATCAAATTCTCCCACGAATTAACTCATATGAGAATGAAAAGAAATGATATAAGTAAAAAAAATGAAAACACAATATTTCCAAATTTTACTTCAATTCCTTCTCAAGGCATGTTATAACTTGTTATAAAATTCTTTGGCTATAACCAACAATAAGCTAGTACTACCTGCTTTATCAGCTACAACATAAAAGTTCTTCAACTCCTAATTGTTTAACAACATCTACTAGAAGGAGATAGAACCGCTGATCCGTAAGCTACCGTTGACCTCAATGATTTATTTTTCATATAGTTTTCATACTCAAATTAAGAGGGAAAATTCTCTTACAAGATAAAACAATTTTACACCATCACGAACAACTTCAACAATGTTTGATTACTAATAATTCCATGATCCACAGAAGGAACATCAATTCAACCCAACTCGCACACGACCACTTTTTTCTCACAAGCTTGCACAATTGATAATGCTGATAAAGTATTTTGAGAGATATTTTTAGCTTCTTTTCTACTTATTTATATTTCAATTTAATCCTTGCATGAATATGTTATTTATTCCATTGTGAAGTTTGACTAAGTATTCCTCATGTGTTCTCCAAGTTATCATGCAATGATTTGATGTTCTAAGCTCAATCTATGAGTTCTTGATTCCAATTCTAATGATTCTGGCACATTACAAGTTTAAGCTAGGGATTTATATATAGTTCTAAGTCTAGTTGACTGTTAAATATGGAAAAATTACCAAATAAGCCACCTGATTTGTCCATGCCATTATATTTCTACTTTAAGCCCTTGACGCTTATGTATTGGCCATATTTGGCTCATATGACCTACAGTCATGACCTTGGATTTAATCTTTGGTGCTACTTCTTTTTAGTCCTTGACCTTAGTCCTTAAGTTCATCTCCAAATTGTTTCTTTGCTCATAAGTTTTGCATATAACTATCACCTGGTGCTTATTTCTTGGCTTAAACTCCTTTATCTTAGCATTCCTTTATTATGCCTTTCATTTCTTTCTAGGGTCTTCTTTGTGTTGTTATGTGTCCCATGGCGCCACCTCTATGCCTTCATGTTGTCTATTACTGCCAATCTGTATTGGCACCATGTCCCAGAGCCTGCTAACTCATTCATCCTTCCTTGTTCCTTAAATTTCATTCTTTGGCTAGCCAACCAGGATGAGATGTATTAGTGGGTCCCCTTTGATATACCTGCACACCAATAATATGTTATCTAGGCTAAGTTGTGTTTGAAAAGTGTAATGTTAACTGCTGCTTAGTCATCCTATAGCTCCTCACATCGACCATTCAATGCCTTGTGGTATAAATACTATGGTATGACAACATGCTTATGTCATCTCCTCCATGTGGTGCCATTTGAGTTGTGGGACATGTAACACTTCTTTGGCCCACTAATGTTCTCAAATGTCTAAAACTGCATGACATGTGTCCACCTTATTATATTTCCATGTCAATAGTGCTATCATCATGCAAACAACCTGTGCATGTCGAGTTGTCTATTTATTCCAGTCACGTTAGGCCACATATACATCATTGTGGTGAGTTGGTCCATTTTATAACCACCTTGTGGTTGATGGGTCCCTACCTTGTCCACAACACTGAAAAATAACTTATGCTTTGCACGACCGCCTTTGCTTGGTTTGTGCTATGGGGAGGGGGTGGTGGCACAATTATGGACTTAAGGAAACAAATTTTAGTGTAAATGTATCCTACAGGAAGGTCAAAGGAAGAATAATAAATCTATAGATTAGAAAGAGGAATAATAGACCCAGGTACAATAATCCTTTTTCTCCCTTGAATAATTTAATTCAATGGAGTTAAAGAGTTATTATATGTAGGTCTACAATTCCTCTCTCTAAGCTATTTATATATTCTTCTTGCTCTGAGATTCATGTATGATACATTCACTCTACAATTTGCTTCTTTATATCCATAATTGTGCTACATCCCCTCTACAGGATAAACCATGCAAATGGAAGCATGCAAACCAAATTTTTTTCAAGGAGTTGATCTATATTTTCTTATGTTTTATTATCTGGTTGCATCACATTTAGTATTAGAGCTTTGGATTCTAGGGTTTCGCTACTTCAAACAACTCATATGGCAAATTTTTGCAATAATACATGCCTTGAAGGAAGGGTGCCCTTACCTAAGATAAAGGTATGGATTCTATACCATATAGAAGCTCTCCTTCTCTTTCCAAAACTTGCGATCTTTTATAATTTTTTCAGTAATTGGTTTAGGACTATTACCAATACCTCTTCAATGAATTTGTTTATGCATAAAATGTTTATATTTAAAACATTGAATCAAATTTTTCAAGGGAGAAAAAGAAATGGTGTACCTAGGTCTGTTATTCCTTTGTCTAATCTATTGATTTCTTCTTGTTGTTTTGAGGTTCCTATAGGAACATTCACTCTATAACTTGATTATTTATCTCCATAACTGGTTCACGTAAAATAATAACCTGGAAAACTATTAGCATATCTTAAAAATTGTCGTTTACTAACTAGTTGGGTTGATTTCTATTTATTTCAATTTTCCATTATAATGTTGTTTGTATTTCTCTAATGGAAATTATTCCCTTTAACTTTCTACTATTTATCATTATCATTTTATTGTTGTGCATTCCCTTGTTTTTTGTAAGTATAATGGTGATAGAATTATTACCTTTGAATTATGTTAGTGTGCTAAATTCAACCTCAAATATAAGACAAGATCGATATTTAGGGACTCTTTGTGCTTCCAAATCCATTTAAATTATTAGTCCCTTTTAGAAAATTTTGAATAAAATTGATCTGGTTTCTTTCCTTTTGTAATTATTTTCTTAAAAAAAAAAATGTTCACCCTCTAGCCTTTCATAAGATTGATTCTTATCACTTAGCTGTTGATTTAAAGAATCTTGAATCTTATTACCTTCCTGAATTTGAAGGAGGAATAGTGCAACAAATTTATCATTTTCTTTGTTTGGTAACTCCTTCTGGGATTTATTTTTATTTCTCAACCTTTGAATTTATTTAAGTGCACTTACTAGCTTTCCTCCTAGTGAAACTTCATCCTCTTCACCGACATAATTGATAGCTTCGACTTTAATATTTCTTATACCTATAAGCAACAATTTTGATCATGTTTCATAATGTCTATCCTTATTTGAGGATTGTATGACTTAATTTTCGTAGGAGCCAACTTCTTGCATAAATAGACTCCTCTTCTTATCCCTCTTTATATATTTTTGGATTTTCTTGAATTTTTATCTAAGATCATAGTCCTCCTTCCTCTTTTCAGGACACTTTGAAGCATAGTGACCAACTTTGCCACAATTAAAGGAGATAAAGGTTAGCATACCTTTATATTTCCTAGAGCCTCTCATGAGCTTCCTCACAAATTTTTCTTCTTCCTCATTTGAATCAAAAAATGAATCACCATGCTCTTCCTTGGCTTCTTATATGATTTGAAGGCCGGCTATTTTGTTTTAGGCTTTCCATTTTAAATTCTCCTCTCATGAACGATGAGTGTACTAAGTAGTTGATATATAGTGAGAGCATTCAGATTGATGATCTCTTCAATGGCTAAACCCATGGGATAAAATCTCTTACGAATACATCTCAACACTTTTTTAACTACTACCGATTCTTATAATTTCTCATTAAGTCCTCATATGGTGTTCACAAACACATCCACTCTTAAAAAGTAATTTCTATTATCTTCATCATCTTTCATTTTCAAAGACTCAAATTGCATCCTAAATATTTGAATTTTAGAATTTTTTAGTTACTATCACCTTCATAGTAGCTTCTCATCCCATCCCAAATGTATTTGTGAGATGTGTAGTTCATTATTTTGATAAGTTATAATTCAGGTAGGTTAGTGAGCAGAGCATTCATTGCCTTAGTATTGCATGAAAACTCCATCTTTTGATCTTCAGTCATCACTATTGGAGGCTTTTTATATTATTCTTATATAACATCCCATACATCAACTCAAAGTGACTGAATGTAGGTTTTCTTCCTTACATTCCAAGACACATAGTTTTCTCCATTAAAAATTGGTGCCCTATTGTAAAATCCTCCTTCCTCATTTACCATGGTCCTCAATATTTCTTCCTATTTTTAAACAAATTTGAATAAGCTTGGCTCTGATACGAAATGTTCAAAACTAGGAAAATACTTGGGGGCATGAATCAATATTATAAGAATTTTAAAAATTATTTTTACTTCTGCACTAATGATAGGAAACTATGAAATACTTCATCAATTAACTCATATTAGCATGACAAGGAATAATAAAGTAACACAAAGGTACAACTTGCTTGACTTCAATGATTCATATTTCATATGATTTTCATACCCAAGCCAAGAAAGCCAATTATTTTAAAATATAAAAGATTTGTACACAATCACCAATACCTTCAACATTATTTGATTACTCATAAACCCATCATCCACACCAGCAACATCAATTCAAATCAACTCGCAAAACACCACTTTTTTCCTTATAAACTTACACAATCAATTTTTCTTATAAATAGTTTTGATGATTATTTTTATCTTATTAGCTATTTAGTTGACTTTCACCTTAATCCTTGCATGAATATGTTGTTTCCTCATTTGTGAAGTTTCACTAAGTCTTTTGGATGCGTTCTCCAACTTATCATGGACTTATTTGTTGTTCAAATCTGAAATGCCTTCAAAATAACCACACCTTCTCATCTATGTTGATCTTTACTCTTCTTGTAATGCCTAAATATTGATCACTTGTTTCATCATCATTAACACCTTCTCCATCCTTTTTAATCCTTTTCCATAAATGAAAACACAATTCTAACATATCCCACACCTTCAAGGTTAATAATAGAAACTAAAATATATTTTGAACAAGACTGTCATTATAAAATACATATAAAGAGTGTGATATTATATTGTTATGAATTTATTAGTTAAAAAAAGGGAAAATATGAGATTGAGGTCCATTCATATGAATAGTATATGTATATAGATATGGATATATTAAAGAACATGTGGTGGGGAATACATACCATAGTTTTGATAATTGAAAGAGAATTAGAATGTAAGACATTAGTGATAATATATATATATACATACAATAAAATATATATAATATATTATATAATATTATATATATATATATATATATATAATAATATAATAATATACATTATATAAATACATAAATAAATATGGTAAGTGAACCAAAATCATTGTGGATCAAGTGTCATACACATCTCTGAGATGCCAATAGGGTCAGTAAAGGAGATCAACGAGTTCTTGATATTGAGAATGAGATAACAAAAGGAATATTATGTGTAGGAAGAGGAAACAATTATTACTATGAAGCTTTAATTTGAGCTATATTGATAGCAAGTATCAATAGGTGATATAGGTGATATATTTACATTGAAACGATTTTTTTTTTGGTATGATATTTAGGGACATTACACATGGTATCAAAGCCATAGGTTCAAATGTGAGTCATAAGATTCAAACCAGAGTTAAAAGTATTTTTCTCTAAAAAATTTAAGAAATTTTATTATAACGATGTATGCAATTTTAAGGCCTATGGGCCAAACCACAGTAAAAAAAAAGTAGTGATGTTATTGAGTAAGGAAAAGAGCACATGAAACAGAAAATATCCACTATATCTTTTGATAAATTATAGTAAATCTAAGTTCATATAGGAGATAAAATTCCATCTCCTACAAGATAATTGTTGGAAGAAGCAGAAGACTACATTATATAATTCTAACTAGTTCTAAAAGAAATTGATAGAAGAGGGTTATAAAACAGGAGCATGGGATGAAGATTTTTTCTCTCCATTAAATAAGCCATCTATAGGGATATTTTTAGGGGACTAATTATGCTGAATTGGTTGAGACAAGTGAAAACAATCATGTCGACAATAGCTACGTCAAAAAATGAAAACTATGGTGAATAAAACAAATATTGGTAAACATAATTCTTCATATCTAAAGGGAATGATGGTGTTAAAATCTTGCCTGAGAGTGCATCTATACCACATAGATTTTGTTAGCATTGAGGATTACAACTGAAATAAAAAACTTGTAGTAGAAACCACTCAAAGACATTAATATAATTCTAGACCAATAATTCAATAAGAGAGTTATATCGATATAAAAGATTCTATAAGAGGAAGAGATATCTTCTTTCACGAAATTAAAGTTTGTGGTTGAGACAAGTCGAGTATATCATAATAGTTACAAGAATAAAAGCTAAAGTTTGTTCTAAGAATTGTAAGTATGGAAGTACATGTTGATAGTAAATACACTACTAAATGCATGAGACTTGAACTCCAATAGGGATATTATAACTAAAAAAACAACCATTATATATGTAATATCTCGAAGGGAAAAATGAATAGTTCCCAGTGAAGATCTAAAAGGGAAAATTTCCTTTCTTTAACGAAATATAGTATAAAATTTGCCTCTACAACCTAATGTATCTATTCGTATGTTAGATGGAAATTATTTAAATTTGAAATGGATCTATAAAATTTATTGTTGTTTTCTTTAATAAGGATATGATGGAAAATAAATTTTGAGTAACCTGTTAATAGAAACCAACCTATTTCCCTTATCTAATTATTACTGTTATTTTAAGTTCTTCCTACTAGATTGGTATGCCTTATACATTAAACTCATTATCTATATAGAGAAATGAGGTTATCAACTGTTTAGTGTTGATAAAGGGAGAGATGAAAAATGAGACTCATGCATAGCATGTAGTAAGTATTGTGGAGCAATCTGTATAAGCTATTTGTTACTGTAAGGAAAACATAAATGTGTATCCTTTTATAATATATAATTGTCATCAAAGCGTTTTATGGACATTTTGAAAAGGCTATATATGAATAAAAAACCAAAATTTACTGCCTAATATTATTTAATAGTAAACAGTGACATAAATTTGTGTAGAAGAGATATCTATTGTTAGGCCCCTATACTACTAGAGTAACCCCTTATTGTTATTAGTACAACCCACTTATTATATTGATGTACCCATGTAG
>APFE031560037.1:585331-607285 GCA_000404065.3 Pinus taeda | reverse complement strand
GTAATGTAAAGGAGGTTGCCCCCTCGAAGAGGCTGAATTCTAAGTCGTTGATCTATCTTTTATATCTTTTCTTGAGCTAGTTTCATAACATTTGGTATCAGAGCTTTGGATTCTAGGGTTTCACGGATACAAAGATATAAGGGGTTACTCTAGTAGTATAGGGGCCTAACATCTATTAAGTACCTAATGTTGAAATTAAAGATCATTATTTCACTCCTTACTTGAAGATGAGTCTTAAATTATGGGGTAATGAAGAGATACGTTGGTATCCAAGGACCGAGGATGCAATAAAGTTTGTTGAACTAACTGTTTAGAATACAATGATGGTATATAGTTCTCTAATAATAAAATAAGTGGGGATTTATGAATCAAATCAAAAAGTCATGATAAATTTCTATCTATTTAAGGGTATAAATAAGAACATAACAATAGGGAAATGGGAAAATAAAGATAAATAACTCAATATCTAGTTGTAATTGTCTAAAAGTACAATTGAAGCACATATAATTTGAAAAAGTAATACTATTTGATGGAGAAATAGGAAAAGGGGAGAGAATCATGTGGATAATCTCATACAGGAAAAAAATTAATTATATAAAAAGGCTTGGATAGGCCTTATTGGATGTTAAGCCAATGCAAAAATGGACACTAGGAAACTTAATGGTAGAAGAACCCTATAACCATGCTTTCAGAAAAGGTATGGTGCATTGGAAACTTTGCATATCACATTCAATGTGTTTTTAAAAAGGGAGGATTTACTAATGTAAAATTAGATTCTCTGCAAGAAACATATCCATGATTATATTCAAACTATAATATGAGAATGCAAGAGAAAGAATTTAAATTATAAATAGAGAGTACCAAATATTCATATGTATAAATGATTTTTAAACTGAAATATTCATGCATACTCTAAATATTAGTTGAATAATATAGCCATGTGAGAATGGTTGAATCCTAAAATTAGTGATATCCTCAAGAATGATGACGTGGAAACTCATAACTTCAATAGTTGTCCAAAGGAATTATAAAATTGTCTTTAAAATAAAGTAGTACCAAATGAGGTTTCTACTTGAAAAACTAATCCAAAATGTCATAAGAATAAATTCAATAGAAATTCTCAAATTCATACGTGCTTGGAGAACAAATCGTTGGAAGTTCCCTTGTAAACGTATACATGGGATATCGGTAAAAAGAGATAGTAATGAAGAGAATTTGTTGACAGGAGGATAACTTAGGAATAAATTTATAATTACATAGGTGAGAATACTGCTAAATAATTGATATGTATGTCAGATGGGATGGAATATCCCAATAAAGTTGTGATTAGATGGAAATTAATCACAAAAATAATAAAGAAAGTTAATAAATTAGGGATCATTCGATTGAAAATAAAAATAGTAATTACATTTTGGTTATCCAAACAACAATGGAAATGTAAAAGTATATAGGAATAGTACAGAAAGGATGTACAAAACATTAGTTCTACACAGAGATAGGTAACTCTGAAGTGGTTAAGGAAAAAAAAGAAAACTTGTAATTGTTTAAAATAGAATTGGAATATACCCCTAAATGGGAAAATAAATTCTTTATGGTTTAATCATGAAGGATAAAGTAAATATCTAATCTGTAGGAAATTTAGACCAATTTGGTTGATTTAATGGAGATTTTTCTAATATGATTATTTTGTTGTATGGTCCATATAGAAAAGCGTTAACTGGTGAATTTTGTTGGTAGTGACCCAAAGACTAGTTAACTAATATAGTAGGATAAACAATATGATGTTTAATGGAAGTGGAATTGAAAAAAGAAAATTGGCATGGGAAAACCTAGCTAGAATGCAAAATATATGACTAAATGGTGTAGACATAACTATAGAAAAATATTTTATCATAGTGTTATCATTTCTTCAAAAATGCCTGAAATTTTAGCCTACATCTAATTTTAGAGCCTACATTGACCTTATGGTGTCATCTCTAGTAGTAAGAGTCTTCCCATATTTTTTGTCTAAGTGTTCTAGTCCAATTTGGAAGAAAACCAAAGCGTCCTCTTTTGGCATGACAAGTTTCACAGATAGCTTAAGCATAGTTATGGTTCATTTCAAGGGGTAAATTTGGTGCTAGTGGGTCATATTTATCACCTATACATTAATTAATCTCCTTACCAAAGTTTGAGGCCCTGTCACAAAAGTGTCGTCACTGTCATGACAAAGAGTACCTTTAGTGTCACACTTGGGGAAAGTTGTTGCATTGTTGTCACATTGGTGGTATTATGTTGTATGTGTGTTCTAAGTGATCATTTTGAGTAATCAATTTTTCTAAGTGTGTGATTATGCTTAAGTTTTGTCCTTGTTCACTTTGGCCTTATTAATCCCGTACTTAGCCATATATGAAAATGATCCTTCCCAAGCAACATGACCTCACTTAACGTTTCTGAACTATACATTGCATATTCTAAGCCCTCAAGGTCAAACCTTACCTCTTGGAACTATGCAATGTGTAGATCCTACCTCCCACAACTGCGTAATTCATAGTTTCAATGCTTAAACCCAACCCTTGAGCTCAAAAATACACAACCCTTCCTTCTAGTTACCTTCTTCTACATAATGTGTAGTCTCGAGCATCAAGCCCCCATCCCAATCCTTTGAAATGTGCAATTGTGTAAGCCCTAGCTCTCTTTCCCTCCAAAACTATCGAGTGTGGAACCTAAAGCCTCAAGTGTCAATCTTACCTACTTCAGCTCCACAATTGCGCAGTCACCTTTCCCTGTCATACCTAAACTACACACTTCATTTTCACAAGCCTTGGTCCTAGCCCATAACCTCATGAGTTATTCAACTACATAATCCATGAGCTAGTCTCTCAGCCCAACACTTGATTCCATCCCAGATATTGGTTTTCATGAAGCATGTTAGACTAGGGGTTTCTGGACTAATCCCATATTGTCATGACTGCATTTTAGTTACATGTATTATATGTTTTTATGAAAGTATGATGATGAGGAATATGAAGAGGGAAACCCTACTAGAAGACACATTTTTAGTTACAAAGAGAAGCTAATCATTGAAAAATAAGAAGAAGGGACACCATATTGTGACAATAGCTAGAGATCAAGATCATACTGAATATTTTCTACCTTCAATCCTTATGGAGGAGGAAGAGGAATAACATGCACCATATTTCAAGAGGACACAAAGGTAACACCAAAAATAATGGCTTGAAATTACCATACCATAACGTAGTCCATGTCATCAATGTCATGTCATGTCTTATCAAGGTGTGATTTTCAATATGTATATGATTCATTTATTTCCACATCATTGATTATGTAATTTTCAATATGTGAGAAATGTAATGTAAATTGGAAGTCCAAGGGTCCTCTATAGAATGTGGAACATCATGAAGCAATCAAATAGTCATGAACATAGTCCAAGAGTCACAAGGGAGGTGAATGGTCACCCCATTTGTTATAAATACACCATCATAGCTCATCCAAATGACATTTCACCTCAGCTCCTCCTACGAGGAATTAGAGAGGAAGATAGCTCTTTTGGAGGAGCAAGTGGTTGCTCTAATGCTTTAATATTGGAGCTAGTGGTTTTTACTTTACTGGTGTATTTCTTAATCTTATAAGCTCATTGAGACAACACACTTTCATGTATATGTTGTAAATATTGTAAAACTATTCTTTGAATGATTGTGATGTATGTTGTTTTCATCTGTACTAAGGAAATTGAAATATTTTGGTGGCTTTGGTACTTATCATTATGAAGTTGTATTATATGTGTTTTAGTAATTGTTTCTTCTATGTGGCCTATTTCTCTAGTCAATAAACAATTAATTTATATGTATATGCTCATGCGTCTTTATTAGATTAGTACTATTACTTTTATTTTAAATTTTCACTTGTATTTCCCCTTCGGTAGAAGAACCTTGATACATTCTACATTTGGACATTCCATAAGGCATACTCACTTGCTTATCTGAAAGTACATGCACATTACTCCCTTTTGTTGACCATCATAGCCAAGGAAAATCTCTGATAACACATGGTAGCTGGGCCTTATTTCTAAAAGGGATCCCACACCAAACAATGTGAAGCCTAATTGGGACTTTTAATTGGGAAGATCAACTTGCATGTTGGTCGTATCCAACACCTCAAGACACACACACACACACACATATATATATATTGTTGAGGTATAATTAAAACAAAACAATATAATAGATTGATATATATGTGAGATGCTCTAAATTGATGCAAATAAATATATTAACATAATGTGTCTTGAAGCAGTTGATGTGCATAGGAATGCAAGAGAAGGGGACCCCAAGGATATATACTAAAGTAAAAAACCCACAACCTTAATTAATAACTTGAAATGTAGGACAAACTAAGAAATCAAAGAAGTGAGTTAAAGGAATGTTGTAAATCATGAAGCTGCATTTTGTTGTTTAACTAAGGAACTACAACATGTAAAACTATTCCTTAGTTATTTGTCTCGATATTGTGAATTCTTTACTTTTTGTTTCCTTGTACTTTTGTGGCTTATTCTTTGTTCTTCTAGAAAGGCATGAAATGAGTGGCGGGACTATAAGGGTGGGCTTGATTAGTTCACTTTGGGGGTGGAATTAACTATAATATAACAACCAAAAAAGCAGTAGAAACAAAATGTTGTCCTACATTTCTGTTATACATGGCCAATGCATATTCAAGATTATGATCAATAAAACACCATAGCATTTTACCTACTATGGCAGGTCACTAGTTGTTACTAATAAGGAGAAGAAAGGTAATTAACTAGACCATTAATTATTATTATTGTTGGTTAAATAACATGAAAATAAATTCACAATTTCATGTCTATAATTATAATGGAAAAAATATTGGATGATTTCGATGTCCCTTGACATAGGAAATGGATACACATACAACAAGGACATATTGTTATTTTTGTTATGCTATGGTGATGATCCTGATCTTGTGGAGTGCATGCTGATAACATTATTGAGTGAAGATTGATGAGCCTTTACAGGGTGCATGAACGAAAATGGAAAACACTTGTTAGGATGTAACAAAATATGCTTAATAAATTCGCATGAATTAAAGATGAGAAAATTTGACTCTCAAGATGAGCCATCACTAAAAAAAAAAATCAAGTGCAATGGAAACATTATAGCATTGGAGAGACTATTTTGAAATAAAAAATAAAAAAATGAAGAAGGTATTTTCTTCCTAACTTTAGTAAATTGTAATTATGGAAACACTGAGGACAATGTTTACTTCAATAGGGGAAAGATTTAACACACACATATCTTCCTTTTTAATAAATGACTATTTTTAAAACTTTGAATTATTGTTGGAATTAATGGTTATAGAGGTCAGGATGGAAACTATGGGGTGATGTGATTATATATTATTTTATTAAATTAATAAATGATATTGCTTGTGAGTAGAAAGATAACCAGAGTACTAATGCCTTATTCCCAACTCATGAAGAAGGATGAAAAGTTGTTAGAGTTCACATGATGGACCTTCCCTAAATGTCTCCTAAAAATCCATAAGAGGAAGTTCTTAAATATGTTAACGTAACGGGAACGAAATATCATGGTTTTTTTTTATCAAGTAAGAGTAGAACCTTATATTAAACTTAGCCAGATGTATATATTTTACAAAGGGCCACACCCACTCTACACAAATTCAACAGTTTGCGAGGTGGCCAAACTAAACCCAACAGCCAAAACTCAGAAAACTCGGAGAGAACCTCCCATCAAGGCATCTATCAGACATTCAAAGCTGTTGTACAAAGAAAAAGAGCCTAAACGACTATGGAGGGCAAGTCCTTGAATTTCCATAGGTCCTTAAGTCAAACAAAAACTATCCAATGAACCCGAAGGAGTTTAAAGAAAAATAATTTGAAATAATTTTTGGATCCAACCAAAGTGCACAAACAATCCTCACGGTAGATCCAGAAACTTATATCCAATAGTCATCAAGGATATCGGAAGGACAAGAAGCATGAGAGTTAGCCTCCCGATAGGGGCATTTTTCTCTCTCCTCACCCCATGACGTGTCACTTAAAGAGTGGAATCAGAGACAAACATGGAAAAACCAAAAACCATGTGGACCCCATCTGATATACCTCCAATGGTTTTGGAGTGATTGATGCATGGGAAAACCTACACTCCCTTTTTCCATGTGTTGTCTCATAATTTCTTACAGCGGATAGTCCATGAGCCAATCTCGTTGCAGCACTAGTCGAGAAAAAATTTGACAAACAGACCTGAGAGAAATTAAAATCATTTTTCCAGTCCCTTCAAAACGAACCAACAATCACCATTGTTGATCCAAAACCTAAGATCCAACGGTCATTGGGAATATCACAAGGACAAGAAGCGCGAGAGTTAACCGCTTGATGAGGGCGATTTTCTCTCTCCTTTCCCTGTAATGTGTCACTGAAAGAGTGGAATGGAGACAACCACGGAAAAAACATAAACCATTTAGGCCTCATCCAATATATCGCTTGTGGTTTTGGTGCGGTTGACTCGCGGGAAGATTGACACTTCCTTTTGCCATGTGTTGTTCCTTAATTCCATCCAACAAGTAGTCCATGAGCCAATCCCACTCCCCTGGAATCTCCTTCAGCCACCATCGTCGCCAAATGACCCTAGCTACCCCATCCTGTGAAGTTGTCTGAGTCATGCCTTTCATCATTAGATAATAAGGAGTACTGTCTGTGGAATTCGTCACCCTCCCTTTGGTCTTCAAGATCTCTATGTTCGAGCTTGTTAGTCCATAGGTCCATATCCTGGGTAGCTTGACAGAGACAATTCCCCTGCAGTTTACCTGGGGGAAGTGAATCCCAAGCATATCTAGAATCCCTATCCCTATTTATGACTCCCTCACTCACTAAACGATCCGCTAACATGTTAGCCTTCCTTTTCACATGAAAAAAACTAATGGTTTTAAGGGTTCGTAGGTGAGATTGGATACGGTAAAAAAACCTGCAAGAGCTTCCAATGTTTCGAAACTTTATCTGGAGAAGTTCCATTGCTGATTTTCTTAGCCACTCTAATAATTAATTCTGAATTCGCTTCAATTATGACATTGTGTGAGCTTGAATGCACCAGGAGTTCCAAGCATTACTCTAATTCCATGAGCTTCGTCATGTTGTTTGTGGCCTTCCCCAAGTGACCATGGAAGATCATCTGAATTTGACCCTGTTCATCCCTTATGGCACCCGCAAAGCACACTAATCTTGGGTTGGCCTTGGCTGCACCATCAATATTCACTTTTAAGAAACCATTGGGAGGAGGTTTCCATATGGTGGCACACTTATTTGTGAGGCTTCCTCTCTTCATTATTCCTAAAGGAATGATACTTTGGAGACCCAAGTGAAGTAAAATTGTCACCACATGAGGTAGGGGAGGAACTTTAGGGAGAGCTGTTAGCAAGCCTCTTACTATGTGTTTAATCTTCCTTAGAATTTGCTCCATTATATTTTGAGGCCTGCTTGTTTTGTGTTTGAAGATACGATTGTTGTGTTCTTTCCAAACATTCCAGATGACAAAACCTGGAACCAGAATCGAGGCTTTGTTCACTATCTCATTCCCTGAGAAATTATTTCTCCAGTTCTTTAGATGGTTGGATATGCTTAGCCTATCCCTATCGATTTGTTTGAAAATAGCAGCCACCCAATCCCAAACTATTGAATTGAAAGGACATAGGTTGAGAAGGTGTTTAATCGTCTCCTCATGTGGGCCACAAAGGTAACACCTGGAAGGGCCAATGAAGCCTTTCTTGAGGAGATTCTCCCAAGTTAAGATCTTATTTTGATGAACTAGCCAAATGAAAAGCTTTATTTTCATCCAATGTTGACTTTGCCAAAGTTTCTTTCAGATCTTATCAACATTCACAAAGTTAAGTCCTGTGACTTGTTGTTTGGCCTCTTTGAGTTTAAAGTTTCCTTCGATGTTCTTTCCCCATCTTAAATGATCCGTTAAGGAAGACACAAGAATCATTATTTGCTCAAGTTCCTAGGTGAGGACTTCTTCCTTAGTTTTTAGCTGGTTTTCGTCACCATATCCTAGCTCCTTCCTTTCCCTCCATTTTCCATTATTCCTTCCATGATCCCAGAAGTCCTTTACCAGAATCATACCCTTGTTGTCTGTGTCATTTTTGAGATCTTCAAATTCATCCTTGTAAACGTTGGGTTCCTGTTGCCAGTTATCCTCCCAAAAACAAGCAAGATCCCTTGCCCGAATTTTCCAAAAACAATGTTGCTATACAATGTTTTTATTCTCCCAGGCAAGGTTCCAAATATGAGAGCCCATGATATGTCCTGCCATTCTAATATGATCCTTTTCTTGCTAGTGCTTGGCATATTTCTATTTCCAAAGCTTAGCCTAGGGGGCATTTGGTTCCTTAATCCATCTCCACCAAAGCTTGGCTCCCGAGACTTTGTTGAGGGTCTCAGGATCATGAAGCCCCAAACCACCATGGCTCTTGGGTTTACAAAGTTTGTCCCAGGTGACTAAAGCCCTCTTCTTTTTCTCTTCCCCTATGCCCCATAGAAAATCCCTTTGAGTGTTTCTTATTAGCTGCTTAATAGTTTGAGGATCAAGAAGAGTTGAAAACATAAAAATGGGAATGGCCTGCAGGCCTGCCTGTGTGAGCACAAGGTGTCCTGCCAGATTCAATGATCTGCATGTCCATTTTTGGATCCTGTCCTGAAGTTTATTTAAAATGGACTCCCACACTCTCTTGCTTAGTAGTTTGTTAGTAAGAGGAATGCCAAGATATTTGGAAGGTAGCTGTTCTCATTGAAATCCAAGAATTCTGGTAATATTGCTCTGAATAACAATATGAGTATTAAAGAAAAAAACATTAGACTTGTTAACGCTTACCTCAGTGCCTGCTGCCATAGCAAAGTCATTTAAGATATTTTTGATTGCTCTGGCCTCCCTGATGATGGGTATGCCTTGCAACAGAGTATCATCCACAAATTCTTGATGAGTGTTGGCC
This sequence comes from Pinus taeda, assembly GCA_000404065.3. Classification (NCBI taxonomy): domain Eukaryota; kingdom Viridiplantae; phylum Streptophyta; class Pinopsida; order Pinales; family Pinaceae; genus Pinus; species Pinus taeda. The sequence continues at coordinate 598,261 of APFE031560037.1, read as the reverse complement.
TCTCCATTTGTGGTAAGTTTGATACCATTAATTCTTCCTTTAGCCTTTGCCCTCTTAAGCACCCTACCTAGCCCTTCCATCATGAGGATGAAGAGGAACGGTGAAAGCGGTTCTCCTTTTCTGAGCCCTTTGGAGGGAGTGAAGGTCCTTGAGGGAGCTCCATTAAGCAGTATGGAAAAGCTGGTTGAGGAAAATAATGCCATGACCCATCTTATCCAGTTCTGATCAAAGCCATAGGCTTTTAGAATTTCTCTTATGTAAGCCCATCTCAATTTGTCATAGGCTTTCGCGAGGTCCAACTGAATGATCATGCTAGCATGTTTGTTGTTTTTGAGAGAGTGTACCACCTCATGAGCTAAGATGACATTGTTGAGGATTTGTCTTCCCTCCACATAGCTTGTTTGCTCCTCCAAAATGAGAGAGGGAAGAAGTGGTTTGAGTCGATTGGCTATTACTTTGGAGATAATTTTATACACCACATTACATAAGGGTCTGGGTCTAAAACCATCCAAAGTCATGGCATTTTCCTGCTTTGGAATTAGAGCTATGAAGGATGCATTCAGAGCCTTTAGTACCTTTTTCGATCTTCTTGAGTCTTCCACCACTTCGAGGATATCATTTTTGACAATATCCCAAGAGGCCTTGAAGTAGTATATATTGAATCCATCCAGGCCTAGTGCTTTTCCACTCTGCATTTCATTAATCACTTCACTGACCTCCTCTTCTAAAAATGGCCTGTTGAGATTATGGTTGTCCTCTTTGGTAACTAGCTGAGGGATATATTGAGTGAAATGTTCAATGAGCCTAGATCTGTCCTCCACAGGCTCCTTTTCAATATTGCAGAAGTGCTGAACAAGGACCGATTCTATATCAATGTGAAAAACGAGCTTAATGCCTTGAGAATCCTTGATCTTTGTGATTTTGTTATGTTCCCTGTGAGCTATGGTGGTTTTGTGAAAGAATTTTGTGTTTATTTCTCCCTCTTGGATCCATTGTATTCTTGATTTCTACCTCCAGAAAAGTTCTTCTTGTAAGCGTCAATTCTCCCATTCTTCCTACAGAGAGTCAGTTAATTTTTTTCTCTCTTCGGTGAAGCCCTCTATGATGATGATCTGATTGATCTCCTAGAGTTTCATTTCATTTTCTCTCTTGGCTTTGAAGATATCTCCAAATTTATTTTCATTCCAAACTTTAAGACGAGATTTTATATGTTTAAGTTTTTGCTGGAGAATGTACATTTTTGAACCTTGAATATTCAACTCCTCTCTCCACCATGTGTCAACATTATTAGTGAAATTAGGATGTGAGAGCCAGGAATTTTCAAACTTGAAAGGTCTATTTCTCGGAGTACCCATAAAGGTGGCTTCCAATTGTACAGGCCAATGATCAGATCCTCCAAAAAGGGAAGAATGGAGGTTGTCATGGCAGGTCCTGAGAGAAAGAGGTCCTCTGAAATCATGAATCTGTTAAGTTCAGAAGCAAATTTATGGGCCCCTCCCCTTTTGTTGTTCCAGGTGAGGGTTCCATTTATTGTTTCAGTATCCACTAGCCTCATGTTCCTAATGAAGTTTTGGAAGGCCATAGAGTCTCTGCCTAGCTTTCTAGTGCCTCCTTTTTTTTCGGAAAGAGATCTTATCATATTGAAATCCCCTGCAACAATCCAAGACAGAGTGGGATGTCTCTCTCTATGTTCCTCCAGGGAAGTGAGAATCTTGAGCTTATCTACTAGCTTTTGAGGTCCATAAACATTCGTAATCATGTATATCTCCTTATCCCATACAGGTTGACATATTAGGGAGAGGTAGTTCCTAGTTGCTTCAGCATCTGGAATTCTCAATTTTTGTGGATCCCACAAAGTGAGAACCCCCCCCGGCCGAGTGATATTCCTTGAACCCTAAATACTCATAATTGCATAACCACTTATTATGAATATCTTTTATCTTTTCCATCGAACAGTTTGTCTCTTGAATAAAAACCATGTCTGGTTTTTCTTCTTTCATTCTGTTACTAAGATTTCTTTGTTTCCTTTTATGTCCTATTCCTTTAATTTTCCAGGTTGTGAACTTCATTAGGAAAGATTAGTAAAGGAATAACTGGTAAGATATTTCTTCTTACCTGTGTTGATCAACAGTTTTCCACATTCGTTCAGCAGTTCATTCTGCCTCTTTCTTCCTCTGTTCCTACCTAAGCTCTTTGGAGATTGTGCCTGAAGATTCTCTATTATCTTGACCCCACTTGGCTCCTAGATTTCATGATTTATTTTGACTCCTGCTCCCCTTGGTTGTGACGTCCAGAGAAAGAGATATTGTGTTCTATCATAGTCCTCTTTTGGCAGGGAGTCCACCCCTATTATTTTTCCTTGTTCTAGAAATTTCTCTAGATCTAGATTTTCCCTATCCAGAATCTCTTGCAGTTCATGGTCCTCTGTTCCTGCTTCACCTGGATTCATCTCCTAGTCCTTATTGATCTCCATTAGGCTTGGTAGATCATCCTTTTGCTAGTTTTCTACTGCGATATCCTTCATATCAGCTACCCTATCATGTTCTTTTGTTACATTCTCCATGTTCTGGATTGTCTCCTTGTTCCCCTCTTCTTCCTCGAGGATCTTGAAGTTGTTTTGAAATGTGTGTTTGTCCTGACTTGCCTTCTTGTGTGGGCGCTTTCCTCCTTTTCCTTTACTCCCAACCTTGGTGAAACCCTCGTGGTCTCTCTTGATAGTGGGTTTTTTATTATATTCTCTATTTATAGTAGGGCAGTCTCTATATAAATGCTCATGTTCATGGCATTTGCGGCATCTAAATGGTATGTTCTCATAGTCCGTTGTCTGCACCCATTCTTCATCATATACTTCTAAAATGATTTCTTCTGACAAGGCTCTAGATAGATCCATTTCCACACATATTCAGGAAAAGGAGGTGTATCTCCCTTTCAGAGTTGCCTCTAAGATTTTCAGAAAATTTCACATCTTGTTGCCTATGGCTTTCAAAGATTCTGGCAACCAATAATCCAGAGGAAGGGAATACAGTCTGATCCAAACCACTACTGAAGTGAATGTCTCATGTTTTGAGACAAAGTTCATCATCCATGGCCACATGTAGAGTCCTGCGGCAGCATAGAAATAGGTTCCCCCTTCAAACACTCTGTCTTTGTCTTCTAGGCTTGCGAACACTATAGTGAAAAAACCCTTAGAACCCAGATGAAAATGTATTTCCCCTTTTGGCTTCTAGTGGCTCCTTATCCAGACATGTAAATCCCTTTCGGTCTTCCATAGCCCCATGAACTTGCATATAATTGCATGCTCCATCATATGATCCCTATGAGCTTGTATCGTTGGGTCGCTCAATACAACTCGAGGAATAATGCCTGACTTGGGCTTGCAGACTCCCATAGTCTTTCTGGAAGCCAGTTTTTCACTACCTCCTCTCATCTCTTTTTCTTTTCTCGTTTCCTGTCAATTCCCTTCCTGATCCTAGTCTCTGCTTCTCCCAGATGTCCCTTGACTTCTGGTTTCTGAGACCTTGTCCATTGGTTTTTTGAAATGTTTCTTTCCCACATTTTGACTTCCTCCTGTGACTGCCTCGCTGTAGGAGGGAGCATTACACGCCCCTGACCTCCCTGCCATGATACCCTGAATCCAAAACCATACCTTAAACTCCAACCCTAGCTTCTCCAGGAACCATTCCTCCCGGGAATGAAATATCATGTTAATCACTTAGCTGGAGAGCAATTCTAGGTGGGGTGAAAAGTGTAATCAAGCATAACAAGAGAGAAAAATGTGTTTTAAATAAAAATAAAAATTGAAACAAAAACATGTAGGTTAAAGTAGGGAATGCCTTAACGGAGGATGTTGCAAAAAAATATGTTGGTAAAAATAGATCAGAGAAACCACTTAGGAATAAAAGGGGGGATTGACTACTAAAGGGAAGAAGGTCTCAGGTCAGGAGAAACTTGTTTGAGATAGTTCATGGTTGGGCGGAACATGCTCTATTCATAAATATTCCTCAAGAAAATTAATATGGCAAGACATAATTTTTGCTATATCTTCTATGTTATTATTGAATTTGATTACTTTATAATGTAGATCGCACATGGATTGTATACAATTAACTACACAAGTATTTGTTTCATTCATATATTAACTTTCCATATGTATTCAGATAATATAGAATTAACTGCACAAGTTTTTGTTTCATGCATATATCTACCTTTGATAAGCATTCATAATTAATGAGAGACATTATCTTAGTAAATATAGATTAGATATTACATGTCTATTTCAGTTATGCATGGATATACAAGTTATATATTTGTGAATTATTTGTATACATAACTAAAATGGAACATGTGATTATTTTAAGTTTGTATGAGTAGATGTCTATGGAAAAAAAACAAAAACCTATATTTAGTAGAAGAAATGAATGCACACATAATCCACATGGATTATACTATATAGACAATTTTATTTAGTTATCTAACCACATAATTTGTGTTTCCACTGGATTGACTATAATTCAAAAGAAAATTACTAGCATCAAAATATATTTTAATGTATTACGAGAGTATGTGTTTGTCGGAGGAAAACTAAAATAGCCATGGAATCTCCATGATGTTTTTCCTATATATAGTAAGTAAACACTTGTTTAGATTTGTGAGTCTAGCTGAAGTGATGAACTAACTAAATAATTAAGGAGAGTTCATATACTATTGGGGGAATGTTTAATGAAGTATATCTATTAAATGAATAAATATCCTTGGTTACATCACTCTACTATGTCATACATTTATATAAGTAATGAAAATTTTGTAAGTATACTATATAAAGAGAAAGGAATTAAAAAAACTCTTATTAAGATGTACTAGATAGGGTAAATTCATATAATTCCATTTACGAGTCATGAATAATGATGGTGATTAAATTAACACTATGGGTAAGGAAACTTGGAATACATTTCGTATCCCAATAGACTATCTATTATTTTATTTTGGGTATGAGTATAGTTATATGATTAATTGGAATATATATAATGATCATATAATTATAGTGTGTATTTTAAAAGAATAGTAATTTGAAGTTGATGTAGATTGACCTAAGTGATAAAAAAAAAAAACCCAAAGGCATACATTATATAAGTAAAATGTTTAAGGACCTCGCCCGTCATGGTAATCTAAAATAAAGGGTATTATGTTTCCCAATTTGTAAAACAACAATACCCTAAGGATGAACTAAATTGCAATCAAAATATGGAAACATCACATAAAGAGATTGAGTTAAATATTTAAATATTGCAAATAAAAGTAACTGAGTTGAAGGGTTATCATAACTATCAAAGCAATATCTTACAACCCCGATGAAAAAATGAGAAACAATTATTTTGAACTGAATCATACATTTTACGAGTAATGGGAATTATAAATTCTTTTTACAAAAAGGTTAAAACTAATTTTCTCTCTGTGAAGAAACAAAAATACATATAATTCAAATATTTCCATTCTATCATAAATTCTAGGGACTCTATGGATCTGATAGTTTGTTAAGATATGAGACTCATATAAATGATTAATAGAAGCTTAAAAAACAATACATAATTATCTCGAACCTATTTTGTCCACATACAATATTCAAACCTTAAAAGGGTTGAAAAATAGAAACCCTTGGTAGTTGTTGGTCTATAGAATTATGTTATCTTTAACCTCTATCATACCTCAACCACACTACCAAAGCCTTTGTTTTAACCTTGGAGCCTATTTACTCCTGTACTCCTCTTAAAATTGTACTCATTCTTGCACTTATTTCATGCTTTTTTATTAATGGTTATATATGATCTTCATTATTAATTAAATAGATTTAATATCCTATTTTCCTTAGCAACTTATATGTTCTCTTTCCTAAGTTAATCTTATAATTTGAAAGTATTAATCAATGTGGAAGATGACTTGGTGCAGGAATTATTCTTGTACCTTCTACCTTTCTTACACTTCCAAGGTAGCTGTCAACTTCAACTTGGTTCACCGCTTACAGTCAAGACAACTTGACAAATTGCATGGATTCTTCACTAGAAGATTAGTCATCTTGTTGGGATCAAATAGTAGAGGAATATGTGGGATGTGAAGACGAGAGCCTCGACGAAGAACCCTTGTTTAGTCTTTTGTTAACGGTCGAGAGGCTCAAGATGAACTTTTGTTGTACTTTTTGTTGCAGACTTGATCTGATAATGTATATTTAATAGTGTTTCTAATGGAAGATAGGTAGTGATACATTGGTGAAATTTCAGTTTATACTGTAACTTTCGGTATTGCCATATTTTTTGGGCTAGATCTGGGATACGTAATGCATATTTTCTACTTTTGAAGTTTAATACAAAGGACTATGTTAGTTATGCATTTTCCTGTTCTAATATCTATGTGATGTATTACTTGAGTACCTGAAGTTCTAGATCTCGTAGCAGAGAAATGAGATGGTTGGCTAGGGCCCAACCAACTTGGTTCGTTCTCCCTTTCTCATGAGGTGTTTTAAACTTATTTTTTATGCAAGGTTTGAGAAGGTTATATTTTGTTCTTTGATAGATAAGAGGCTTTGACTTCTTTATAAGCTATGTGAATTGGATCCGAAGTGAGCAGGGTTGGGTATGTTTATTTCTTGCCTTTCATGTTAACCCTACTTTACTTTGATGCATGTTTAATTTCCTTTCTCCAAAAGGAGTGTGTTTTAGTTACTTGCATCGGTGTGTTTAGATTTTCACAAGTGAAGGCTTCTTAGCTTACTTTTGCAAGTCCTTTTATTTCCTGCAAGTTCATTTTATTTCTTCTGCAAATCATGTTTTATTTTTGAGTGAAGTTTCCAAGCATTCTATATATGAAAGTCGAATTCATAATCAACTTATCTTTATGAGATTTAATGAAACATTATTCCACTATATAGATCTGTGCTTGCACTTATTTCCCTTGTGGAAGTAACTCAATTTAACACTGAAATTATTGAAGGGGCATCTAAGCTAAAAATTATATTTATGATAAGTTAAAATCTGATCTACATAATAAAAATCATCTTAGGAAGAAGCTTGGATTTATTTGGATCAGATAGTTATTTTTCACATGCAAGAAGTTTCCTCTTCTAGCAAGTATTTTTCATTGACTATCGAAGCACTTTTCATTTCTGAATGTATGATTAGTTAAAGGGTATTTTTTATGAATTTTTATCTCCTCAGCATTGTTTCACCTTGCTATTTATTCTTAGATAACACCCTTTTTTTGCAAATGGTTTGGAAAGCTAGTATAGGAATGTTGATTTATTGGTACAGGAACCTATGATTCAGTATAGGAACTAATATCCTGGTACACGAATAGAGTGGTCTCGTACATGAACCCAGAGCTCTTATATGAAGCTCAAAATATTTAGTGTGGGTACAATACATACTTCCAGTACATGAACATTGCTTTAGTATAGGAACGTCGTTGCCATGCAAGAATGATGGTCTAGTGCAGGAAGGAAAATCTTTAATGAAAGCAAATGTAGTTAATAGTTGAATTACTTCTTTGTCCTATGAATGCACTGAACTTAGTCTCAGATATTTATATTTCATTGATCATGATTTTTCATTACAATTTGAGGCTCTTTTTATTGAGTTTATGCAAAGTACTTTTTTTTCCCAACATCGTAATTCTCTTGGTGATATTTGTCGATCTTTTTTATTCTGCAAATTGTAGTTAAGAAATATACGAACATATTTAGTGAAGGTTCATATCATTTATTGACATTTCCTATGAAATATCTCTAATATTACATAGCCCCAAGTTGACAAATTAAGTGTTGAAGGAGTTTTCTAAACTACAATTCCTGCACCCAACCGGGGAGGCATTTAAGTTTGGTAAGAACTTTATGATTTTTTGTAGTAGGGGTAAGTCTACTATTACTTTTTCTACAATGTGCTTCTATAACTTGAAGGATTTCTTAGTGCTCATCTTTTTATTTTTCAGTATTTGATTTGATATTGTTTTTTTCTTTAATTTTAAAGTTTCATCATTCTTTTGGTTAATTATTTTAAGATGAATGCCTCAAAAGGGTAGGGGTATGAAGCATAATAAGGGTCAAATAAACACTGATAAATCTAAATATTTTTATCATTTTGGGCATTCTTTTGTAGGTAGAAAGTCTAAACAGACACAAACCCACCACGCAGGAACTGTCCACTTGGATTCTGGAAACAATAGTTTGAATGTGACACAACCCAAAATGGGGAAGAAGGAAAGTGTTGGTGATCAAAAGACTAATCTAAACCATAGTCAACCTTATGATTTTGTTAGGAGTGGTCCGATTAGAGGTATAGAAATGGAAGAAAATGAATACCATGCCGAAGGAACTGGCAAGAATCAGGTAAATGAGGAACAATCCACCTTTGGATTTCCAATCGTGTATTCAAGAATAGTTGCAAAAATGAATAATATTCCACCATCAAATCTTCCTCATTTCCATTGTAAGATACATGAGGATACTAATTATTTTATGTTTAAATTTGATATATTATGCAAAAGCTATGATTACTTTACAAATGTCCAAAAACTAAAGTTATTTCTTGCAACTCTCAAGGGTTCGACCTTATGTTGGTTCATGGGATTAGAAGGAGACACTGTAAATTATTGGCATCAAATCAAGGGAGAAATTTTGACCAAATATCAATAATATTGTAAAACTAGAGAAATGTAGGATGAGTCTTCACTATTGTGCAAGGTGATGATGAGACCTTGGAAGATTATTTAGAGAGGTTTCTATACATCCTCCAAAGGTCAAAACACAAATTTGACATAAGTACTATTAGAAAAATTTTCTTACATGGGCTTACTAAATATTCTAGACATAATTTGAATTTGTTAGGACAAGCGAATATCGCTCAAAAATATTTTGATCAAATTTGTTACTTGTGTAGGAAGCTCTCACAGAATCAATCTAGATCTAGTTGAGGAAGTCAAAGTAGAAATAATAAACTTGGATCAACATATGCCATTATCGTTGGTTTGGAAAATAAAATGGACAACATGAAAATTGAAAGTATTTATACCATTAGCAAACAAATAGACTCTTTGAAATTTCAACATAAATTGATACAAGAACAAGAGCCATTATCTATTTATTGTCCAAAGTGTAGGAAAAAACATCTTTTAAGAGAATGTCTTGTTGATGTTAAATGCGTTAATAAATGTGTAATTTGTGCAAGAAAACATACTACCGAGAAGTGCCCTTCTATGTCAGGATTGAAAGAATATTTCGAAGGAGATAAATTTGAACCTCAGCCATTGCATGCCATGGGAGCACGGAGAAATTGGCCTTAGTTAGGTACAGTTGTGGTTCCTGAACATCCACTACATTTTTATGGTTATAATGCATCACCATATTACTACCATAATGCAAATCACTCTCAACCTTGGCATCATGTGAATCACTTTCAATATGGAAAACCTCCTCAACCATGGCAACAATGATCGATGGGGTCAAATCATCCTCACTATTCCTATCCCACACCCATGCAATCATATCCTACTTCATATCCACCTTATCCCATGTCACAACCATATTTACCCTCCTTACCTAAAAAAATTCAACCGATGCAATGATTACCCTTACCACTGCCCTTTCAACCACCCCAACTACCTGCTCAACCGATACCGACTCCTAATAATAAAGTAGTACAATTCATCCATTCCATTAGACTAATCCCTTCTCCCATTTATCATACCTTGTTGATTGGGATCCATGATCTTCAATTGAGATTGGGAAGGGTAGTAAAACTAGAAAAAAAACACAATCCATGGCAATTATTAAGGAAGAAAATCCTGATTGTTTGGAAGAGGATGTCATCGTTCGACCCATTCCCACACATTCAGAGTTGCCATCTTCTTCAAAACATCATCTCTATTCAGTGAGGCTAGTTATAGAGGAAAATGACCCCACTCTCGAGTCTAGTTTGGCTTTCAAGCTTAGGAATCTTTGCGTAAAGGTCCCTTTGCTACAAGCTATTACAAAGATCCCCATATGTATAAAAATCATTAGGGAACTCTGTATTAAGAAGCCAGTAAGGAAAAGAGTAGAACCCCAGACCATTTAGCTTGTTGGAAGAGAAACCAAGTTGATGACAAGATGCGCACAGATGGAGAAATATATTGATCCCAAAAACCCGGTTGCTTCTGTCCATATATGTGATATCCTTGTCTACAATCTATTAAGAGACCTTGGGGTGGCCATAATGTTATGACTAGGATAACCATGGATCAACTTAGGTTGACCCACATTTGTCTTACCCGTACTGTTATTGAAATTGTAGACAGATCTAAAATCAAGCTAGAAGGTGTGTTGGATGATGTGGTTGTTCCAATTGATTATTAGAAATAACTTGTAGATTTTATTGTGATTTAGCCAAAAAAAATTGTTGGTGGGCATCCCTTGATTTTGGGGCAACCATGGAATTCCATAGCTGATGCTTATATTGGATTTCTCTTTGGTGATATGTATATTTCCCAAGGAGACAATATGAAGAAAGTCACCTTGTGTCCACTTTCTAGAACCATTCATGAGATTAGATATACCTTATGGCTAGATTATGATAGTAGTGATGAGGAGAGCCCCAAGGGTTAGCTCAACTGGTCAAAAAAGTGCCTCGCTATTCGAGAGGTCATATGGTCAATAATCCTTGAAGCCCTTGGGGTTAGGCTTAGCTATTGATCACGGGGCTTGATACCCTTGATCAAAATCAGATATTTTCATGGACGTAGTGACGACCCAGTGACTCCGGGTGTCCGTGAACCACCAGAGAAAAAAAGGATAGGAGTGATGAGGAGACTTGATTTGTTTTTTGATCCATCATCATACAGGGTCTACCCAAGAGGGTGAGTTACAAGACTTCTTGATCAATATAGAACCAATGCCAAATTTTGACATGCTTCATCAAATATTTAGTCTAGATTTTCAAGAAAATTATAATTCTCAACCTCCCTCATCGTAAACTCTAGAAGCATCTTCTTGTACTCTTGAGCCTGTTGTAGAATGTTTTGGTTTTGGTGAGTTAGCATCAATTAGTTAAAAAAATGTTAAGTTATGATATGGAAAAAAAAAATATTGAATCAAAAAATGTTAGCCATATTTTGATGAAAAAGTCCATATCAAATAAAATGTTAGAATAGATGCCCTAAAAAAGGAAGGAAAAAATAAAATGTTAGATTAGAAATAAAATAATAAATAATAAATTCTAAAAGCGTTGCAAATCCAAATACCACTACTCTTATTTCAAGTTTATTTTTGCAAATAAAAAGTTGTGTGCAGATTGTTTCAATGTTAGGTCCCTATAATACTAGTGATTACCTCATTACTATTGTAGTGGTATCCCTTATTAATATTGTTATTTTTGTGGCTTTATATTATTATTGTTAGGTTTGCTAGGTTATATTGTGACTCCTTAGATTCCTATGTATAGAAAGGAGGTTTTGTCATTTGAATGATCCAAGAATTGTTCATTTGTGTAATGTAAAGGAGGTTGCTCCCTTGAAGAGGCTAAATTCTAAGGTGTTCAACTATCTTTTCTATCTTTTTGTGAGTTGGTTTCATAACATTTGGTATGAGAGCTTTGGATTCTAGGGTTTCACTGCTTCAAATAGGTCATCATGGACTTTTCACTATAACTTTTTTTCTGTAGATTTTTAGAAGCTAAAAAAAACCCATTTGAGATGAGGATGAACTGAACGTTGGCTCCGAATTTCAGAGATTTTCGCACTATATTTGCGGAGATATGATCTGAGGAAGTTGGTCTTTTTGCATACTCCTGAATTACATTCAAAACAGGTGACCTGGGGAAAATCGTCATAACTTTCTCTCTGATCATCGGATTGAAATTTCTTAAGAAGATACAGAAATAGGACATACTGTAGTTTCCTATATATATATTTTTCAGAACCAAAGGTCGAAACAGTGACTCATGGCACGTCATACAAGTTCGCTCTATTGAATTAGTCTATAATCAGATCACTGTGGGAGATTTGGCATAACTCTTCCCTGGAGAATCCAATTTGGATAAGACTAGTGTCATTGGAAATATGACACAATGTGCTACCATAGGTCGCAATTTCAAAACTAGATGATCTGAAATTACATAGATACATCAGATTCAATATCAAGCTCCTACAAAGTGAAAAAAGGTGTGTAGTTTTTTTAATTTTTGCATAAGCTTGGTTTGAAAAATTAGTTTGAAGAAATTCAAAGGGCGTAGTAAAGCATTATTATCGGTAATAGATGCGCCGGGGAAAGAAAATGCAAACACCTAGTAAGAAACTTGAAAGCTCTAGCATGACTCATGAAGAAGAGGAAGAAATGCAACATGATATATCAAAATTACAAGACCAAGTGCAACAAGTGCCACTTGCACAAAAAGGAACAGAATCTAAGATGGATGGTTTAAAGAAAGATGTAGAAACTAAGATGGATGGTTTAAAGAAAGGCGTAGAAGCTAAGATGCCTTGTCTAAAGAAAGGTGTAGAAGCTAAGATGAATGACATGGAAGCTAAGATGAATGACGTGGAAGCTAAGATGGACAATTTGAAGATTGATTTGAAGACAGATTTGAAGACATGCATGGAAAATTTGAAAATAGATTTGAAGACAAATTTAACAAAGTTTTTGCAAGAAATGCTTACTAATGGTGAAAGGGTAGTAAAGGAAACTCATGATGAGAATAAAAGAAATGGTAATCATGATTTCATAGACTCTAATGTTGGATCGAAGACCCACCATGTTCAAAAAATTGATATGAGGAAGTTTGATGGCAAGGATCCCACAACATGGGTATTAGAGATGGAGCAATTTTTTGATCTCAATAATGTGAAAAACACACAAAAGGTACGTATTGCAACTTTATATTTGGAACCAAATCAGTTTGTATGGTATCAATGACT
>APFE031560037.1:569000-582128 GCA_000404065.3 Pinus taeda | reverse complement strand
TTTAAAAACTTACCACAGGGTTAAGAAGGATTTTTTTTGGGATGGCCTTAAATTAGATATTCAAAAGTTTGTGGCGGAATGTTTGGTTTGCCAACAAAATAAAATGGAAACAATTAAGACCCCAGGTCTATTACAACATTTATCCATTCCAAGAAAACGTTGGGAGGAGGTTTCAATGGATTTTATCACAGGCTTACCCAAGTTTGAGGGAAAGAGTGTCATCATGGTGGTAGTTGATAGACTTACCAAGTATGAACACTTTTGTGAATTATCACATCCATTTAAAGCCAGTATAGTTTCTATTGCATTTATGGAAACAGTTCAAAAGCTACATGGAAATGCAAATATTATTGTAAGTGACAGAGATCCCATTTCAATGGAAATTTTTGGAGGGAATTATTTTCTTGTCTTGGTACTTAGTTAGCTCATAGCTCATCTTATCATCCTCAATCTGATGGGCAAACTGAGATAGTAAACAAACGTTTGGAAGTATATCTTCATTGCTTTGTATCTGATGAACAGACACAATGGGTCAAATGGTTGCCTATGGTTGAATGGTGGTATAACACTTCCTTCCATACAACAACAAAAATGACCCCATTTATGGCACTTTATGGATATCAGCCACCATCCATCACATCATATTTAAGAGAAAATTCTAAGGTTCAAGCAGTGGAACATCGCATCGAACATCAAGAACAAGTCCTCCAACTCTTAAAGGATAACCTCATGTTGGCACAAAATAGAATGAAACAACAGGAAGATCAACATCGCATGAAAGAAGTTTTGATGTAAGTGATTGGGTATTCCTATGGCTACAACCATATAAACAAATTTCCCTCAAGCAAGCTAAGAAGGATAATAAATTATCACCAAAGTATTATGGTCTGTACAAGGTGTTGCAAAAGATTGGTACGATGGCATACAAATTTTAGCTCCCTGCAGATTCTTGAGTGCACCCAATTTTCCATGTTTCATGTTTAAAGAAGGTTATAGGCGACAAGCTCCCAGTTCAAACAATATTGCTATAATTTGAAAAGGAAGGAAAAATTATATTGGAACCGAAAGTAGTCATAAAAACAAGAACTTGACAAATACGAAATCGATTAATTTTGGAGTATCTCATCAAGTGGAAGAACTTATTTGCTGAAGATTCCACATGGGAGGATGAGAATTTTATACAAAATCATCCAGATTCCAGAACTAGTCAAGCATTAGGGTCAACACTTTTTCTGAAGGAGAGGGGCATGTTAGGTCCCTATAATACTAGTGATTACCCCATTATTATTGTAGTTGTATCCCTTATTAATATTGTTGTGCCCCTATTGTCCCCATATTGTTATTACTGTGCACCTAAAATCCCTCTATTGTTATTTTTGTGCCTTTATATTATTATTGTTAGGTCGGCTGGGCTATATTGTGACTCCTTAGACTCCTATATATAGAAAGGAGTTTTTTCATTTGAATGATCCAAGATTTGTTCATTTGTGTAATGTAAAGGAGGTTTCCCCCTCGAAGAGGCTGAATTCTAAGGCGCTCAACTATCTTTTCTATCTTTTTGTGAGCTGGTTTCATAACATTCAATGCCACACTAGTTCATACAATCCAATTATATAGTTTAATCATGATTGGATTTGATTTAAATTTTTGTCAATAAGTAGCAAATAAAATTGGCTCAATAGTTTAATCTGAGTCAATGGAAGATAAGGGATAGAAGTAGATTATTCATTAAAAGGGAAATGTTGAGTTGCCAGTCTAAATGCACTTAGGTGACTAAGATTGTGAAAAAATGTTAGGAAAGATAAGGGTAGGTAGAAAAATGAATTTCCATTGGAGCATCAAAGGATTTTTATCCGAAAGTCAGAATATTGCACACATGTGCATATAATAAATGGTTTAAATTAAACATTATTTATAAAAAAACTAATGCTATGGTGTAATATCTGTGTTTTATCCATTCATTCGCCAATACCACATGCATGGCACATCCATCATAACTCTTGATGCCACCATAACTTTCCATCATGATATTAAACCTCACTCATTTTGTCTTCATCCCACACATTCCCTTAATATCTGATAGCCTATATCACTCCTCGTCCCTCCCTTGTCGTTTGAATCTTATTGGCGGGTGGGGGGTGTTCCCGAGTCGGCAGTTTTGGAAACCGCCCTCTGAAACTGCTTTTCCCCTGTCCTAGTTATTCAGGACTTAAAATCCTAAAACAAATTACCACTCTAACTTACTCCCAAACACGGTTTTCGTTCAACCATTTACCAGTGCTCCTATGTCATCATCCACGCCCACTCCCATGTCGGTTCCTCTGTCAAACCAACTGCCAGCTCTTGTCTATTATCCATTAATTCGCCACCCCTCACACATTAATATTCCACTTAACTATTTATCAACCCCGTTGGATAATTAATGAGGATTTAACCATTGATTAATGGACCTGCTCCATCTTATTCATTATAAGCCCTAATTTTCATAAAGATCGTTACAATGTGCATTCCCATAATTCACCAGAGACTTGTTGTTTGCAGCCAAAATGACAAATTCATCATTCTATCGAATCTTTAATTATGTTCAGTGCCAAGCCGACATCAGGTCCACCCAATCCATTTTCACTTACATTGTTATTCTATTATCACTGTATTTCAGCCCAATTCTTCCAATTTCTGTCACTTTCATCTTTGAATTGAATTAATAGATTGCCTCCTAAAGGAAAGGAAGTTGTAGAAACCCCAAACCCTCTCATTCATACACAAATTGACTTCCATCATACTCCCCTGGTCGATAGAGACTGTAAAACCAATGAGTCTTTGTCTGAATTCCATTTGCCTGAATTCTACTGCTGGATGGAGGATCAATTAGTTGATCAAACAGATGGAATAGGACTTTGGGACTCCAACCTTCCTCATTACATATTCCCTTAGATACATAGAGCACCTAAATTTTCCAGGAAATTCCATGAATCTTATGACCCCATTCAAAGAGCTATCATGTCATCTACATGAGAAATTTTATGCTCCATCAATGCTCAATCCATTGAACAGATGTTGTAGGCCCAAACTATTACGCCAACCCATCCTTTCTCTCATGAAAGCCTAATAAAGGCCTATCAAAAGCTAGATTTCACTAAAACAACCCAGAAACTAGAAATTTTCCTAGTTTTAGATAGCCCGCTACCTAAAAGAAACCCTCCCTATGATTCATCTATATTCTCAGTCAGAACCCAGAAAATTACCACCATTCTTTCTTATCTCCTTGGTTACAATTCTGATCAATATGTAAATGAAGCCTTCATTGGTTTATTTCTATCTTTTCTGTTGGTTCCAATTCCACTGTTCCTTATAACTTTAGCCAATTTCTAGCTAAGGTCACTCATGAACAATTTGTCCAGTTCAATACTAAAGAGGTATTCAAGAATGCTTCAGTACTTGTTTATCTTTTTATATATTTTAAGGGAGACAAGTTTCCATTCACCTTGCAGAATCTAGATGAAGAAGGCAACCAACAACCAATGATATTTTAGACTTCTATCATAATGAAGGAGAATTAATAATTTACATATAAAAAATTCATAAAATTGTTTGTTCATCCATCCATTAATCTTATGAGTAGCACTCTGGTACCAAGAATAAGTGATGGAATTATAAAAGTGTTGTAGCTATTTTATCAAGCCACAACAAGAGATTGGTATCTTTACCAAAATTATACAGAGACCAGAGTCTATGAATGTGAGCTTCCACCCTACAAGCTTCCTAAGTACCTCCCTATCAGAATTTTTGCATTAGAATATATTAGGTAGAGGTTAAATTCAGATGACATACATTTTGTGGCTGCAAAAAATAAATCACAATTCAAGCTAAAGGCTCAGGTTGGTCCATTCATCTATAATACCACGGCAGTAGGAGAAGAAGCAGATAGGTTATTGAAGAAAATGAAGTTTGGCTTTAGCTTCACTTGGTCTTATGACCCAATGGGAGTGATTTCTAGGCTCAGAGTGGAAAAAAAATTCATTGCATACCATCATACTGCTAGGCCTAAAATAGAGCAGTACAAAGATCAATCAAAGTGGAAGAAGAACACCTTTTAAGAAGATCAAGAATAGCTAGTCTCTACTTCCAATGTACAAAATCAAATTGCATAATAAAATACACCTAAATGAGGGAGGGAAGAATAGTCATCCCCTATAATTGAATCATCAAGTCAAGGTTTTCAAATTGTAACTAGAAAGAATAGACCTAGATTCTCTTCCAAGGTCAATGCAACTATTGAGTTACAAAAAACAACATTTGATGGACTTGCAGAAACCTCTCTTTTTACACAGTGTGGTGGACAGACTATTTATTCTTCTACTCATTCCACCTCATCTCATGAATAATAGGTGATTCATACCAGTGAAAGCAGTCAGAACGTTAAAGAAAATGACATTTTTCATGTCTTCAGTGAAACTAAGAATTGAGGAGTTAAAGTTGAATACTTATACTCAGTTCTAGAAACATTCTTCTACTTCTCAAGCCAGACTTCTTTCACTCTTTGACTCTAACAAATGTAAAGCATAGATGGATTTCTTGCAAGCTCAAATTCCATAGCCTAGGACTACTGCACATTACCAGAAGCAAACCTCCTTTGAATTTGATGCTAAGGATGCACATCCAATTGACCAAATTATTACTTCTAGCTCAACTAACATTGCCATGAGCCTATCCAAAGTGTAGGTTACCTTGGCTAATACATGGTCACAACTTAAGCTTGAGAAAGTTTAATCATTGGCCAAAGATACCAAGATCAAAGCTTTGGAAGATTTGGTGCTAAAGATGGGATATAATCCCACTAATATAAATGTTGTAGAAGAACTTTTCAAGACCAAAAGTACTGAGATTTCAACATTAAGGAAGCAGCAAAAATTACTAGCTTTAGAGGACCCAATGACTAAATAGATTGAAGAAACTGAAACTTAGAAGTTTGACATGGTGAAGCTCATCATTGAACAAAATTTGCAAATAAAACAGATGGAGGAGAAAATGGAGAAACTTGTCAAAGAGAAAGAGGAAACTACAAAAATGGCCAATATTCCAATGGATATAGTTCCTCTTACATCAGTCTCTATAATTATAGCTTTTGCCTCAGGCACAACAACAACTACAGGAACAACAGTAGGAACTGAACAGGTTGTTGACGTTGTTCAGAATATGTCCATTCAGACAAAGGAAATGAAGAAATTGCAGGATCAACTGAAGGTACTACAACACTTGAAAGAAATTGCAAACAATTTAGTTATAACTGAGTTACAGAAGTAAAAATGTCCAATTGATGTATTGCATAAAGAAATCAAAGAATCTTACCTTGGAAATAAACTCGGTTTTGTAAAGGAAATGTTATGGGAAGAGATCATTGAATCAATCAAAGGTATCTGGCCTTATATTAGGATAATATTTGATTGAAAAGGCTTATTGGAGAATGTTTAGGAAGTTATTGAAACCATATCCAAGGAACTTGAGGACATGCCAAAAGTTTCCACTGAAATAATCAAGTTTCTAAATTCTAAAGACAACTACAAGCTTGAAGAATTAGGAATTAATGATAGGACAACAACCATACTAGAAGTAAAGAAGATTATTACAAAGAAAAATATCATTCTTGAGTTGGAGGAGAAATGAAGCAGTGTTAATGTCATAGTTCACTGGTTTTTCAACATGTTGGAAACTTCACCAGCAAGGGTTTTCCCTCTATGCTGGTGATAAATGATAAATTAATTCCCATTGAATATTATGTCTGAAAACTTACAAAGGTCAGCACCAATGCAGCGACAGTTTCAAACATAAGAGGTGTAGCAACACCAAGGGTTGTGCTAAATACATTTAGAGATACCTTTTTCATCCTAAATGAAATTAGACATATATTTTTAGTGAAACCCACTTTTACCAAATATACAAAAATGGATGAATTTTATTGAAGGGTGACTAAGTTATATGTCTCAAACAAGAAACACTAGGAACAATTAACCGATTTACCTGACTAAAGGGAGGATCAAGTAGCATTCAACATTTCCAAGGACATTCATCAACATTTCAACACCAAAATAGTGACAGATCGACTATTAGTTCATATTCCTGATTTTGTATTAATCTATTTTTGCAAATTTGTTTAAGATATTTTCTTAGCTCTAAGATTGTATAAATAAATCTCTTTAACAAGTTACTAGGGGTTGCATCCTTGGAGAAACATTTGTAAGAACTAAATGTAATCAACTTTTTCTGAATCATTAATACCAAAGAAAAGGATTTTGAATTTTGATTCATACAATTTTGTATTCCCTGTAAGTTTTCAAATTTTCATTCACTGTGTTTTCTTCATATTCATAGATAGGAGTAGTTGAGTTTCAATTCACTCTTATAAGCTTTCTGAAGTGATCATCTTTAAAGAGAATGAATTATAAAAAGTGCTTGTTTAAGTAATTCCCTATAAATCATAAAATCATTAGTATCTTTGTAATCTTAGGTATATTTTGTCGATCTTTCTGAACATTGTTTGAAGTTTTTCTTACTTATGGTTATTTAATTTTCTTTTTGAAAACTATAATCATCATATTATCTTTTTGTTTCTACTTATCACCAGATAAGCTAAATCATTGTGTGGAATGTAGTAGCAGCTCTTTGTTTAATATTAGTATTATTCAAGAAGGTTATTCATCATTGTTTTGAATCTGTTTCATACATTGGTCCTCCAAAAATTAAAACAAAACCACCCAAAACAAATATCTTAGATGCCCTGGCATCATAACTGACCATTGTCATCTCAGAGATACAACATCAATCTGGTGCCATTGTTGGGGAATTAAATTTGATCAATATGGTGCCAATGATAGAAATCCTATTCCTTTAAGGTGGCTAAAGGTCTATATAGGTCAAAATCCTTCACCTGACGATTCTACTTTATCAAACTGGAAACTTTTAAGAACACTAGATTCTATTTTGAATATGACACAGTTAATCCTTTCTTAGGTCTAGAAAGACTTGTGAGAGAGGCCAATTCTAGATGGAGACATCAACCATCTTCTTCCACTTCAGCCTTGAAGTCTGAAGATATATTACAATTTGATCCCTATAATGACATTCATCCAATCCAGATTGGACTCATTTATCACCTAGGGTTGTTGAACTTTTAGATAGGGAAGTTGATTTTAAATAAGATTCCCTCATTCATTCACTTGAATCTCATCTAGAACCCCTACTTCCACCAAGATGACCTAAATATGAGTCTGACCTAGGTGTTCATTTACCTGAATACAAACCTACATATTTTATATCCCCCACTACATATTCATTCCCTTCCACTTTTGAACACCCTAAACCTTCTCCTGCCAAGAAACCTGAAGGGACGTTTGCTATACATTCAAATCCACTCTTTGAAACAAAAGAGGAAATTTATTGTCAGGTCCACAAGTTAGTTATTAAAAATCCTTTAAAATATTTTAGGATGTCTCCTCCTTCTTTATCCCCTCCTTCTTCACCTCCGCAAAGTCATTCACCCTCTCTATCACCATCATCTTCTTCTATACAAACACCTCATACACCAGCTTCTACTATGGCATTCCAACTCATTGTATAGGTAAGATATGTAGCTTTAATTTTACCTCCCAACCTTGTTGCTGATGCTTTCCCTCCTGGATATCTAAAGCACCTTCCTAAGTATAATGTAGAAACTGGTCCCTCAGCTAAAGACCATCTTCAAGCAGTTCTATACTTTTCAGATAACATGAACATAAAATAAGAAAATTTTTACATGAGGTTGTTTGTTCAGTCTCTTGATGGAAATGTGAGAACTTCATTTAGGCAATTACCTAGAAATTCCATTAAAAATTGGGAAGAGTTAGCAAATATATTCAAAAATAAATGGGTAGTGAATAAAGATGCTCTTTACTTTTTGAATTAGTTTTAAGAACTTAAAAGAAACTTTGGTGAACCTGCCTCTGATTTTATCAAAAGATTCAACAAACTTTATCATAAGATGCCCCTTGATTGTAAACCCCCTGTACTAGCAGCCAAATCAAGGTTCTCAAAAGACTTTGAAGATGATTTTGTTGTAATGTTAAGAGAAATAACTTCAAAAACTCTTGAAGACATGGAAAATAATGCTATAGATGTGGAAGAAAATAGGGTGGCCTCAACCACCTTAAAAGCTAAAGAGGAAAAGGCCCAAAGAAAACTTAAATCTAGTCAAGAGGCCTCTATTTCCTCTAAGACTAAAACTAAATATTCTAAAATTGATGAGATAACATCACTTCTTAGAAATCTATCTAATATAATTTCCAAGATTGAGACTCAACCTAGAAAAGTTCAACAAACAGTCACTCGACCTGAAAATAAAAATCAAGGTCAATACAAAAGAAATCCACCATTACAAATTCTTCAAAGGCATGGTAATGATTAGCATGTTCCAACTCCTTTACTGATAGATGATCAACAACCTAATGACAATACTATGACTATCACTGAAGACATTAACAATATGGATACCTCTTCTGATCAGACTACTATTATTCCTCTCTCTCAACAAAAGAAGGTTCAAGAAGACCAAGATTCCTCACAGGCTTCCAAATACCATGCCTTCTATGAATTCCTAATTGCGGAGCTGAGCAAAAGATATGATCTTAGATCTAGACCTAACCCTAGAAGACCTCCCAAGGAAACCCCAACAATTGAACCTTGTACCAAATCTATTGAAACTCATACAACTAATATTCTACCATTAAATCAGTCAACTGATACAACTCTAATTGAAAAATTGTCTTAACTACATTTAATGTTGAAAAGGAGTTAGAAAGAGCTAAAATTCCTATACCACTTTCGGAATTGTCTAAGAAACTTGGATACAAAAATCAAGTCTCCAAATGGATACAGAACACCTTGGTTGATGCTGAAAGTGATCTTATTTAGTCTTTAATATGAAAAAGTAGCAGTGGTTTTTTGTGCTAGCTCAGATATGATAGATGAAATAGTGCCACCTTCTATGTGACTCTAAAGAAAAATGATTCAATGTTATACATTTGTATGCTTGATTCTGGAGCATCACATAATCTCATGCCAAAAACTATCATGGATCATTTATGTCTTGACATAACTAGATCCTATCATGATTTGTACACCTTTGATTAAGAAAATGTGCCTTGTCTAGGATTGATTAAGGGTTTAGTAGCCACTCTTGCTCAAATCCCAATAAAAAGTGTAGTGTTAGATATAGTTTTCACAGATATCCCTCCCAAATTTGGAATGGTCCTTTCAAGGTCTTACTATGCTAAATTAGGGGGAATTATTCAAATGGACATGTCTTATACCATTATTCAGTCTACGGGGGAGAAAAACTTAGGTAGTATAGATAGGTAATATTTGTGCACATTGTCTGCAAAATAGATCAACCAAAGAACCATCCCATTTATGAAATTGATCAAGATTTTGGCTATTTTCAACTTTCTTGAAGACAAACACATGAATCTCAAGTAAAGATTGAATATATAATTGAAAAGCCTATACCAAAATGGACCAGTTACTTTAGATGGTTTCAGGAGCACGAATATTTTCCATGCTTGATGGCTTTTTTGGTTACAACCAGATAATGTTCATCCGACAGAAAAGGAGAAGACAACTTTTACTACACCATGGGGTAGATTTATGTATTCTAGAATGCCCTTTGGCTTGTCCAATGCTGGAGAAAATTTTCAGAGAGCTATGAACATAGCTTTTGTGGGTCTAGTAAACAAATTTGTAGTCATTTATCTTGATGACATAACTATTTTTTCTAATTCTGATCAGAAACATCTAAAGCACTTGATGAAGGTTTTTGGTAGTGTAGGAAATTCAGAATTTCCCTGAATCCTAAAATGTCTTTGTTTTCTATCAAAGAAGGAAATCAGCTAGGCCATATAATCTCAAAAGAAGGGGTGGTGATTGATCCCAAATGTGTTTCTGCTGTAAAAACATTGTCATTACCTAGAAATAAGAAAGAGATTCAAGCTTTTTTAGGCAAGATTAATTTTTTAAGAAGGTTCATCCCGAATTGTGCTGAAATTGTAAAAGATATAGCTAATATGATTCGAAAGAATCATTAAGTTAAATGGGTTGTCTCTTCTAGGTATTCATTTGATCAAATCAAGAAAGCTATATCTGAAGCTCCAAAGTTGGCTAGCCCTGATTATATCAAACCATTTAAAGTATATTTTCCTTTGACTCTAAAACAACTCTCGTTGTTGTTTTATTACAAAAGAATGAAGATTCCCATGAAAAAACTATAGCCTTTTTCAGTAAGGTTATGAGAGATGTCGAGCTTAAGTAAGGCATAATTGAGAAGCAAGACTACGCCCTTATACAAGCCCTCAAATCATTCATGATGTATATCCTACATTCACCCATTACTGCTTATGTTCCTAACAGTGTTGTAAAAATTATTTTAACCCAACTAGACACTGATGGGAAGAGTGGTAGATGGATCACTCATATATTGGAGTTTGATCTAACTATCAAAACCACAAAGCTAGTAAAGGGTCAAGGACTATCTAAGCTTCTAGTTGAATCCAATTGTAAAGTGTTGGGCATCAACTCTGTTTTGGAAATACAAGGGAAGAGCCCATAAGAACCTTCCCAAAGTTCAGATAGGAAGAATCTACAAGAACCTTCTGTCTATGTAGAAGGGGAGAATCCATAAGAACCTTCCCAAAATATGAATGAGGAGAATTTTCAAGAACCTTCCCATCATCCTTAAGAGAAGAATCCACGAGAACCTTTACCTTCAGACCAGACCATCTCTTTACACGTTGATGAAAAATATATTTTATCAAATTTGTATCAAGATATTGTAAATTTCTTAATCCATTTTGAATGTCTAGCTTCATTCTCTAAAAGTCAATGTAAAAATCTCAAATTGAAAGCAATCAAATACTATATCACAAATGAAAATTTATACTCAAAAGACCCACTGAATATCTTATTATTATGTTTAACAGAATCATTGACTAAACAGGTCATTGATAAATTTCATACAGTGTTTTGTGGAGGAAATTATGCTTGGAGAACAACATCATATAAGAGATTAAGCGTGGGATTTTATTGGCCAACATTGTTCTTAAAAGTAGGAGAAAAATTCAATATTTGTGTTCCTTTACAGATGTCTACTGGTAAGAAAAAACTAGCACCTCTTCTACTGATCCCTACAATAGTCTCAACACCTTTTCATCAGAGGGGATTAGATTTTATTGGATAGATTTATCCTACTTCAAGCAATCAGCATAGATGGATCCTCACTACAACAGACTACTTTACAAAATGGGTGGGAGAAATTCCAGTGAGAAATTCTACTGATTCACTAGTAACCAAATTCACTGAAGAAAACATTTTATCTAGGTTTAGTTGTACGACCCAGATTTTTATTGACAAAGCCACAACATTTTCTAGTGTTAAAATGATTGAGTTTTTCCAAAAACATGATATTCTACTACATCATTCAACTCCATATTATCTTCAAGGTAATGGTCTTGCAGAATCATCCAATAAAAGTTTGGTAAAGGTGATCAAAAAGACTTTAGAAGATCATAAAAGGAGATGGGACTCTCATTTCATTTATGCAGCCTGGCCAAATAGGATTGTTCCAAAGAGACATACTGGAAAATCTCCTTTTCAGTTAGTTTATGGGAAAGATGCAATTTTCCCTACTAGGTTGGCCTTCCTTATTTTTAAGTTTTTGCAGGATTCAATTGATGAAACCAATGACTTTTCAAGGAAAATAAATCAAATTATTGAACTAAATGAAAACATAGATGAATTTCAATACAAATTGAAAAATTATCAAAAAAAGATGAAGAGCTTGTTTGATAGAAGAGTCAGGGAAAGGGACGTCAAGGAGGGTGATCTAGTCCTAATATGGGATTCTAGAAGAGAAGACAAGGGAAAACATGGCAAGTTTGACAACCTATGATTTGGACCTCTAGCTATTGCTGAAGTAAAGGGAAACTACACTTTTGTGCTACAAAATCTTGAGGGACTATATTCCACTTATCCTATTAATGGAAGCTTTCTCAAACATTACATTTAGTACTGAGAAGTTGAAGTAGATTTCATTACTATCATTGTAAAATGTCCTGTTTATTTTACTGTTCAAGCTATCAGTGTGAGTTTTTCACAACAACGACTCCATAGCCTAAGGAGAAGGCACATGGATCTATAGATTCTCTTCATTCTATAGGAGAAAGAATTCCCTAGTTGGGGCTGATGTTGTACCATTTTTTGGTTTTGATAAGTTAGCATCAATTAGTCAAAAAAAGAAAATATATTTTAGAAAATGTTAACTTGGGATATGGAAGAAAAAAATATTAAATAAAAAAAGGTTATCCATATTTTGATGAAAAAGTCCATATCAAATAAGATGTTAGAATAGATGCCCTGAAAAAGGAAGGCAAAAATAAAATGTTAGATTAGAAATAAAAGAAAAAATAAAAAATTTTGAAAGTGTTGCAAATCCATATTCCACTACTCTTAGTCAAGTTTATTTTTGCAAATAAAAAGTTGTGTGTAGATTGCTTATAAGCCACACTAGTTCATACAATCCAATTATACAGTTTAATCATGATTGGATTTGATTTTTTTTTTCAATATGTAGCAAATAAAATTGGTTCAACAGTGTAATTTGAGCAAATGGAAGAAATAAGGGTTAGAAGTAAATTAATCATTTAAAGGAAAATGTTGCGTTTCTAGTCTAAATGCACTCAGGTGACTAAGATTGTGAAAAAATGTTAGGAAATATAAGGGTAGGTAGAAAAATGAATTACCATTGGAGCATGAAAGGATTTTTATCCTAAATTTAGAACATTGCATACATGTGCATATAATGCATGGTTTAAATTAAACATTATTTACCAAAAACCAATGTTATGGTGTAATATCTGTGCGTTATCCATTCATTCACTAATACCCCACCCATGTCACATCCATCATAACTCTTGACGCCGCCATCACTTTCCCTCGTGATATTAAACCTCACTCATTTATTCTTCATCCCACACATTCCCCTAAGATCCGATGACTTCTATGACTCTTCGGTCATCCCTTGTCATCCCAACATTATCGACAGGGGTG
>APFE031560037.1:553643-568634 GCA_000404065.3 Pinus taeda | reverse complement strand
TTTTGGAAACCTCCCTCCGAAATTGCTTTCCCCCGTCCTAGTTATTCGGGACTTAAAATCTTGAAACATATTACCAATCCAACTTACTCCCGAACGCAATTTTCATTCAACCGTTTACCATCGATCCTACGTCATCATCCACGTCCACTCCCATGTCATTTCCTCTATCCAATCAGTCCACCTAATCCATTTTTAGTTACACTATTATTCTATTATCACTGTGTTTCAGCCCTATTCTTCCAATTTCTGTCACTTTCAACTTTTAATTCAATTAATAAAATGCCTCCTAAAGGAAAAGAAGTTTCAAAAACCCAAAACCCTCTAATTCATCCTCAAATTGACTTCCATCATACTCCCCTAGTCGACAGAGACTAGAAAATCAATGAGTCTTTGCCTGAATTCGACTTGTTTGAAATATACTGTTGGATGGAGGATCAATTAGTTGATCAAATAGATGAAATAGGACTTTGGGACTCCCACCCTCCTCATTACATCTTCCCTTAGATAGACAGTGCACCTTAATTTGTCAAGAAATACCATGAATCCTATGACCCCATTCGAAGAGCTATCATCTCACCTACAGGAGAAATTTTGTGCTCCATTAATTCTCATTCCATTCAATAGATGTTGCAGGCCCCAACTATTGCACCAATCCATCCTTTTTCTCATGAAATCCTAATAGAGGCCTATCAAAAGCTAGATTTCAATAAAGAGATAAAACTCTAGAACTTTTCCTAGTTGTAGATAGCCCCCTGCCTAAAAGAAAGCCTCCCTATGATTCATCAATATTCCCAGAGAGAACTCAATATTCCTAGACAGAACCAAGAAAATTACCAGCACTCTTTCTTATCTTCTTGGTTACAATTCTGATCAATATATAAATGAAGCTATTATCACCCCAAGAAACTATCCTAGGTTGTATATCAGAGATGCTTGGGAACATTATAAACGCAACAAAAATGTTGGAAAAATGGTGGATGCATGAAATAAATGACGCATATTCAAGCCAGATGACCACTTCTACTACGTTTAAGCCAGACATGGGTGAACACCCCTAGACTACAAGGCTTTAGACCACCAATCATTCACAGTTTAAGGAATAGGTGGAAACGAAGAATACTAACCACACTAGCATATGCATAAGACAATGTGATGGCCAGCTGCAACCAATAAAGAGATATGTAAATCTATTATCTAATGCACAGACAGGATGACAACTCTCTGGCATCAAAACAATAGAAACCTGCATACAAATTCAATGATACAAGCTAGACTCACAGAGGTGGGATGACAGCCCCTCTAATGCTAAACATCTACATCACATGAATAAATGAATAACATGAATAGCCTGGAACAAAGAAGAAGAAGTGGAAAGTGAGAAATTAACAACAAAAGAAGCTTGCTGAAAATGAAGACCAGACGGTACAGGTATCATAGTAGTTACAGTCTCTAGAAGTTGAACCTTACATCAAAATAACATCCACCCCCCTATTACCTCTAGTCTTCTGGATGTACATAGAGGTTGAATACAAAAATCTCTGCTAACCTATGTGTGAAGGGGTAATAACTGGCCACCAACCACATTTACAATCTGAAATGGGCCTCTGCTGTAGTTTGAGTGCTTTAATGAACAATATCGACCTTTTTTGATATGCTGATGTCCTTCTCGGGTAGCTGGAGTAAATTATGGATGAAATTCCATGCCTGATAAATGCTTTTAACTGCTCAAGGCACTTCCTTTTCTTCTCGGCCATTTTGATTGTTGAATGCGGTGATTGAAGAGTAAATGTGAAGAGTGTTGAATACTGGCCACCTTCTTCCTTCAGATGCACGGGACAAGCTATGGACACGGGCAATATGGCAGAGGCATGAGTATGACGGGAACAATTATCGGACGTTGGATCAAATAGATGAATGGCAGAGATTGACTTGGAGGGATATATCAGGAGGAAATGGGAGTCAACAAACATGAGCCATTAGATCCTGAGTGAGCAGATCCAACAACTATTGGGCGGATATGGTGCACGGGTGATAGCAAGCAGGGAACGGGTGAGTAGGTGACAAGATTTATTTATCGCACCGTCGATGGGAGGCAAGCAGTAATTGTACACGGGGTAGTGATTCCACTCAGGAGAAGATGCATGGTGGATGGGACCAGGGTAAAACTACTTTTCCTATGGGTTAATACACAGGTAGTTGGCGTGATCAGGAGGAGTGACTACTGTCGGATTGAATGGATGGACGGTGGGATCTATTTTGCAGTGAGATGTGAGAACAAATTGGGTGTGGGCCGCTAGATCTTGGTGGAACTGATCCAACGGTGGAGGAGTGATCGCGATATCGCGTCGACAGAAGTCACGGGAAGGATCCTTTATACATATCCGATCGCTAATAGCGATTAAGGCCCAAGCCCGATACACCATTGTAAAATGATTTATTGTAATATCACATTCGAGGGGCAATCGACAATCGGCCATCGGTGAATGCTAAAGTCATGGCTTATGAGAGACCCGTTGAGAGTTTTGATAGCAATGAGGAATGAAAGCACCAAGGTTATATGGTGGGACCTTATGGAAGTTTTACGCTTTGCGATTAGGGACTGGGGGTTGAACAGGGGCTTTGTTGGGTTTAAACGGGAACAGAGAAGCTTTAGGAGCAACAACAGAGATGGCAAGGTTATGAAGTATAAGGGACATGAAGGGGAAGGGAAGAAAAGAGTTTTGTGATCTGCCTTTCTGAGCATAAACACATGGTCGGACCGAAAATTGACCTTTAACCGTTGAAGCTTGTAGTAGAGGTAACCCTGGCTCCTTTTGGGGATGAGATCCTCCCTACGACGTCTCAAGAACTGCAGAACATTGCCTTCATACAAAATTAGCTTTAAAAAACTATGCCTAGTATCCATTGGGCATGGAGTCAACTAAGTCTACATTAAAAGAACACAGTTACAATATTAATGCTGGAAACCTGAATCTTCAAAAACTGCCGATTTGTTGGGTCATCAAAATTGTTTCTACTGCTCTCAGTCAGCTGGTTCATCATAGAATAACAAAACAAGATTCATTTCATCTTCTACCTCAAAACTTTTGGGGCTTTTGAGCTCATTAGGTAGAGATGATCTATACTTCATCCCCTTTCTATATGTTCTCGTCCTTCGATGTTCTTCATAGGAGCCTTTGTACATCTGTTGAATAACCATGACTGGTGTGTACTTGTCTATGCCATCTGTGGTTGGAACAACTAATATGAATGGTGAACCACGATGTTCTTGTGCAGGGGACACAATGACATCATTTTCTCCTTCATTTTCCTTGGAACAATCCTCATCCAAGGAGGAGTCCCAAAACAGTGCATCTTCTTCCTCTGACATCTAACAAGCTACCACTTTAATCTGTGTGGGGGCCAACTGGGCAGCTTTCAGAATATCAAGACTAAGATGATCAGTTTCAGCCTTGAGCATTGAATTTTGTTCTTCCTTAGTGTTTAAGGGGCAACTATGAGGGATTGTCTCTTGAGCAGGCAGAGGGACAAAAGATGATGGGGAGATTTCTTCTCCCTTCTTGATTACTGGGCCGAGGATGATAAGAGGCTAGCTAATTTGCAGATCTGCATAGCCATGTGAAGATGAGCTGGCTTCAGACACAGGTTGTTGGAGGATGGTAGGACCTGCTGCTAGCTACTTTTGCTGACCAGCTTGTAGTTCTGCAGGTACAACAAACTGATGAGAAGTGCCTTTGGATAATGCTTGTTGATAGGAAGCTTTGGTTAAGAAGGGGGCACTACCCTTGTCTTCCCAACCATAGACCTCATCCTCCTCTTCATATTGCTGTTCTTTCATGGCTATATCTTGAAAAGGGGTCTTCACCCATTTATCTTCATTAGTATCTCTGCTTCTTTGCAGAATCTGCAACTGCTCCACCTTTGAATGATGCTCAACTCATAACCTAGAAACTTCAAAGGCCAATAGCTCTATCATCTTGGCATTTTGTCGATCTTATGATCTGAGGATGATGAGAGCCCATCCCTCTATGAGTTCCTAGACTCAGTATAATCATAGAGCAGATCTTCCTGATCCCCCCAATGCTTTAAAAACACATCATCTAGGACCTCAATGTCTGCAATGGACCTAGGGTTTAGTCGATTGAACCATTTTTTAGCTTCTCCCTCTATCATTTGGACAAAAACCCTCATCTATACATCCTCTTCATAGATATCCAGGTTATCAGCATAGTTATAAAAGGACTCGAGGTGCTCTTCAGCTGATATTCCTTCTGCACCAATAAAATTTTTCATAAATTCTTGATAATCTCCAGTAGGCATGGTTTTTAAAGGAACAAGCAAGACTAGAGGTCCATAATTGGCAACAACAATTCGTTCTATTTTTGTGAGAGCTTGCTGACCTACCATAACAAAGGGATATGAAAGGATACTGGTAGACTGAGTCGAATGGTTCAATGAAAAGGATAGCAGAGGCAGAGGAATATGATGGACAGCATGGGATGCATTCTCTGGAGTGAGATCCGAAAGGGAAATGAATAACCAAGGAGATTTATGAATCTCTGAAGGTGATATTTCACTAACAGAGACACATAAGAATTTTTTAAGGCTTACCTGATCCTAATGCTCCTTTCTACAAATTTTTCTTCTGCTTAACGATCTTCTCAGGATTAGGCATAGGCCAGCTAGTGATTTTTGAAGATTTCTCTGAACATACCTCACGAACTGAACCAGAATTGCAATGTGGAGTCACCACCAAGTAGGTCCTCCAGTAGAGTCACCAGACATATGATTACAACCAGAATATGTGTCCAAAGTTTGTCTGTCATAAAAATCTAGAACTGTGTCATCTCCCAGGGAAGCTGAGATTCAATCTCCTATCCCCAACAATGGCGCCAATTAATGTTATCACCCCAATAAAATCTCCTAGTTTGTATGTCAAAGATGCTCGGGAACATTACAAACTCAACAAAAATGTTGGAAAAATGGTGGATGAATGAAAGAAATGCTACATATTCAAGCCAGATAACCACTTCTACTATGCTTAACCCCAGACATGGGTAAAAACCCTTAGACTACAAGGCTTTAGACCACCAATCACTCATAGTTTAAGGAATAGGTGGAAACAAAGAATACTTACCACACCAGCAGATGCACAAGACCATGTGATGGCCGACTGCAACCAATAAAGAGGTCTGTAAATCTATTATCTAATGCACAAATAGGATGATAGCTCTCTGGCATCAAAACAATAGAAACCTGCATACAAATTCAATAATACAAGCTAGACTCTAACACAGAGGTAGGATGACAGCCCCTCTAATGCTAAACATCTACAGCAAATGAATAAATGCATAATAGGCATAGCTTGGAACAAAGAAGAAGAGGTGGAAAGTGAGCAATTAACAACAAAAGAAGCTTGCATTAGCTTAAAATGAAGACTAGACACTGCAGGTATCATAGTAGTTACAGTCTCTAGAAGTTGAACCTTACATCAAAATAACATCCATCCCCCTATTACCTCCAGTCTTCTGGATATACATAGAGTTTGAATACAAAAATCTCTGCTAACCTATGCATGGAGGGGTCATAACTGGCCACCAACCACATTTACAAACTGAAATGGGCCTCTACTGCAGTCTGAGTGCTTTAATGAAAAAGATTGACCTTTTCTGGTATGCTGATGTCCTTCTCGGGCAGCTGGAGTAAATTATGGATGAAATTCCATGCCTGATAAATGCTTTTAACTGCTCGAGGCACGTCCTTTTCTTCTCAGCCATTTTTATTGTTGAATGCGGTGATTGAAGAGTAACTGTGCAGAGTGGTGAATACTGGCCACCTTCTTCGTTCGGATGCACAGGATAGGCTATGGAGACGGGCAGTATGGCAGAGGCACGAGTATGACGGGAACAATTATCGGTCGTTGGATCAAACAGATGAACGAGGGAGATCGACTCAGAGGGAGATATCAGGAGGAAATGGGAGCGAACAAACATGAGACACTAGATCTCGGGCGAGCAGATCCAACGACTATCGGGTGGATATGGTGCACGAGTGATAGCAAGCGGGGAACGGGAAAGTAGGCGATAAGTTGTATTTATCGCACCACCAATGGGAGGCAGCAGTAATCGTACGTGAGGTAGCAATTCCACTCAAGAGAAGATGCATGGAGGATGGGAACAGGGTAAAACCACTTTTCCCGTAGGTTAATTCACAGGTAGTTTGCATGATCGGGAGGAGCGAATGCCGTTGGATTGAATGGACGGACGGCAGGATCTGTTTTACGGTGAGATGTGAGAGCGAATTGGGCGTGGGCCGCTAGATCTTGGTGGAACTGATCCAACAATGGAGGAGCAACCGCGATATCGCATCGGCGGAAGTCAGGGGAAGGAGCCTTTATACATATCCGATCGCCGATAGCGATTAAGGCCCATACCCGATACACCATTGTAAAACGATTTTTCGTAATATCGCATCTGAGGGGAAATCAGTAATTGCCCATCGACGAATGTTAAAGTCATGGCTTATGAGAGACCCGCTGAGTGTTCCGATAGCGATGAGGAATGAAAGCGCCAAGGTTATATGGTGGGACCTTATGGAAGTTTTGCGCTTCACGATTAGGGACTGGGGGTTGAACAGGGGCTTTGTTGGGTTTAAATGAGAACAGAGAAGCTTTAGGAGCAACAACAAAGATGGAAGGGTTATGAAGTATAAGGGACATGAAGGGGAAGGGAAGAAAAGAGTGATGCGATCAGCCTTTCTGAGCATAAACACATGGCCGGACTAAAAATTGACCTTTAACCATTGAAGCTTGTAGCAGAGATAACAGAAGCCATCATTGGATTCCTATCGATATTTTCTATTGGTTCCAAATCCACTGTTCGTTATAACTTTATCCATTTTCTAACTGAGGCCATTCATGAAAAATCTATCCAGTTCAATACTAAAGTGGTATTCAAGTATGCTTTAGTACTTGTATATCTTTTTATATATTTTCAGGGAGACAAGTTTCCATTCACCTTTCAGAAGCTAGATGAAGAAGGCAACCAACAATCAGTGATCTTTTGAACTTCTATGGGAATGAAGGAGAAGGAAGAATTTACATATAAACAATTCATAGAATTATTTGTTCACCCAGCCATTAATCTTATGAGCAACACTCGAATACCAAGAATAAGTGATGAAATTGTGAAAGTGTTGCATTTGGTTGATCAAGCCACAACATGATATTGGTATCTTTAGCAAAATTATACAGAGATTAGAGTCTATGAATATGAGTTTCCACCTTACAATATTTCTAAGTACCTCCTTATTAGAATTTTTACATTAGGATATATTAGGGAGAGGTTAAATGCATATGAGATACATTTTTTAGTTGGAAAGAAGAAATCACAATTCAAGCTAAAGGCTCAGGTTGGTCCATTCACCTATAATACCAGGGCAGAAGGAGAATAAGGAGACATGTTATTGAAGCAAAGGAAGTTTGGCCTCAGCTTCACTTGGTCTTATGATCCAATGGGAGTGATTTTTATGCTCAGAGTTGAAAACAAATTCACTGTATACCATCATACTTCCAAGCACGAAATAACGCAATACAAAAATCAATCATAGTGGAAGGAGAACACCCTTCAAAAAGCTGAAGAACAAAAAGTCTCTACTTCCAATGTACAAACACCACTTGTATAGGAAAAGAAAAATAAACAAGGGAGGGAAGAACAATCATCCCCTACAATAGAAGCATCAAGTCAAGGTTTTAGAGTTGTACTTAGAAAGAAGAGACCTAGGCTCTGTTCCAAGATTAGTGCAACTATTTAGTTACAAAAAACAACATTTGATGGAAATGGAGAAACCTCTCTTTTTACACAATCAATGGATAGACTATTCAATATCCTACTCATTCCACCACATATCATGAACAATAGGTGATTTAGACAAGTGAAAGCAGTCAGAAGGATAAAGAAGATGACATTTTTCATGTCTCTTGTGGAATTATGAAGAAAAATGAGGAGTTAAAGTTAAATACTTATACTCGGTTCTAGAAACATTCTTCCAATTCTCAAGCCAGAATTCTTTCACTCTTTAACTCTGAGAAAGGTAAAATGCAGATGGCTTTCTTGCAAGCACAAATTCCATAGCCTAGGACTGCTGCACATTACCAGAAGAAAACCTCCTTTGAATTTGATGTTAAATGTGTACATCCAATTGACCAAATTGAGATGCACAAGCAGACTGGCCAATCAAATACTTCTATCTTAACTAACACTATCATGAGCTTGTCCAAAATGTAGGTTACCTTGGCTAATACAACGTCACAGCTTAAGCCTGAGAAAGTTTCATCATTGGCCAAAGATACTAGTATTAAAGCTTTGGAAGATCTGGTGCTGAAGATGGGATATGA
Source organism: Pinus taeda (assembly GCA_000404065.3). Taxonomy (NCBI): domain Eukaryota; kingdom Viridiplantae; phylum Streptophyta; class Pinopsida; order Pinales; family Pinaceae; genus Pinus; species Pinus taeda. The sequence continues at coordinate 560,239 of APFE031560037.1, read as the reverse complement.
TCCCTCTGATATAAAGGTTGCAAAAGAACTTGTTAAGACCAAAATCTTGAGATTTCAACATTAAGGATGCAACTAAAATATCCAGTTTCAGAGGACCCAATGTATAAAGAGATTGAAGAAACTAAAACTTAGAAATCTAACATGACGAAGCTCATCATGGAACAAAATATGCAAATAAGATAGATGGAGGAGAAAATGGAGAAACTTTTCAAAGAGAAAGAGGAAACTATAAAAAGGGCCAATATTCGAACGGATGTAGTTCCCCTTGCAATAGTATCTATAACTATAGCTTCCTCCTCAGGCACAACAACAACTACAATAACAATAGTAGGAGTTGAACAACTTGCTGAAGTTGTTCTGAATCTGTCTATTCAGACAAAGGGAAATGAAGAAATTGCAAGATCAACTGAAGACAGTACAAAACTTGAAAGTGGTTGCAGAAAATTCACATGTAGCTGAGCTACAGAGGGAAAAAAGTCAAATTGAGGTATTCCAGAAAGAAATCAAAGAATCTCACCTTGGAAATAAACTCGGTTTGGTAAAGGAAATGTTATGGGAAGAGATCACTGAATCAATCAAAGATATTTGGCTTTATATCATGATAATATTTTATCAAAAGGACTTGTTGGAGAAAGCTTAGGAAGTTATTTAAACCATATCCAAGGTACTTGAGGGAATGCCAGAAGTTTCCACTGAAATAATAAAGTTTTTGAATTCTAAAGATAGCTATGAGCTTGAATAATTAGGAATTAATGACAGGACAACAACCATACTGGAAGTGAAGAAGATTACTATAAAGAAAAATCTCATTCTTCAGTAGGAGGAGAAATGCAATAGTGTTAATGTCATAGTTCAATGTTTTTTCGTAGGGTTGCAACCCTTGACTAGCAAGGTTTTGCCCTCTATGCTTGTGATAATGATAAATTAATGCCCATTGAAGACTTTCTTAAAACTTGCAGAGGTCAGCATTAATGCAGCTACAATTTCAAACATAAGAGGTGAAAAAACACCAAGGGTTATGCTAAATGCACTTAGAGATACCTTTTTCATCCTAATTGAAATCAGACATACAATTTTAGTGAAACCCACTTTTACTAAATATATTGAAATGGATCAAGTTTATCGAAGGGTGACTATGTTATCTATCTTAGATAAGAGATGTTGGGAACAATCAACATATTTACTTTATGAAAGAGAGGATCAAGAAGCATTTAACATTTCCAGGGATAGTCATCAACAAGATTCATTATTTCTAGGGATGGTCATCAGTAAAATTCAACATTTCTAGGGACATTCATCAGAAGTATTCAGCATTTCTAGGGACATTCATCAGAAGTATTCAGCATTTCTAGGGACATTCATCAACAGTTCAGTACCAAAATAGTGATAGATCGATGATGAGTTGATATTCCTCATTTTGTATTAATCTATTTTTGTAAATTTGTTTAAGACATTTTCTTAGCGCTAAGATTGTATAAATAACTCTCTTTAACAAGTTTTTAAGGGTTGCACCCTTGGAGAAACATTTGTAAGCACTAAATGTACTCAACTTTTTCTGAATCATTAATACCAAATAAAAGGATTGTAAATTTTGGTTCATATAGTTTTGTATTCCTTGTAAGTTTTCCAATTTTCACTCACTATGTTTTCTTTATATTCTTAATTTTTACAAAGATAACTAGATAGGAGAAGTTGAGTTTTAATTCACTCTTATAAGCTTTCTGAAGTGATCGTCTTTAAAGGGAGTGAATTATAATTTTTTTTGTTTAATTAATTCCCTCAAAATCATAAAATCAATAGTATCTTTGTAATCTTAGGCATATTTTGTCAAACTTTCTGAACATTGTTTGAAGGTTTTCTTACTTATGGTTATTTAATTTTCGTTTTGAAAATTGTAATAGTCATATTATATTTTTGTTTCTACTCATCACCATATAAGATAAATCACTATGTGGATTATAATAGCATCCCATTGTTTAATATTAGTATTACTCAACTAGGTTAGTCATCACAGTTTTGAATCTATTTCATAGATTGGTCCTCCAAAAATTAAAACAAAAGCTCCCAAAACAAATATCTTAGATTCCCTAGCATGATAATTAACCATTATCATCTCAGAGATACAACATCAATGTGGTGCCATTGTCGGGGAATGAAATTTGATTATTTGTTTTGGGTCAACAACATAAATCCTATTCCTTTAAGGTGACTAAAGATCTAGATAGGTTAAAATCCTTCACCTGGTGACTCCAGTGTATCAAATTGGCACCTTTTAAACACACTAGATCCCATTCTAAATCTGGCACAGTTAGTCCTTTGTTAGATCCATAAATACTTGTGAGAAAGGCTAGTTCGAGAAGGAGACATCAACCATCTTCTTCCACTTTAGCCTTGCAGTCTGAACATATATTACAATTTGATCCCTATAGTGACATTCCATCCAATACAAATTGGACTCATTTATAACCTAGAGATGTTGAACTATTAGATAGGGGAGTTGATTTTAAATCAGATTTCCTTATTCATTCACTTGAATCTCATCCAAAACCCCTACTTCCACAAGGATCACCCGAATCAGAGTGTGACCTGGGTGTTCATTTACTTGAATACAAACCTATAGATTTCATATTCCTACTACATATTTATTCCCTTCCACTTATGAACACCTTGAATCTTCTCCTTCTAAACAACTAGAAGGGTCCTTTTCTATATATTCAAATCCACTCTTTGAAACAAAAGAGGATATTCATTCTCAAGTCCACAAGTTAGTTATTAAAATTATTTTAAAAGCTTTTAGGACAAATCCTCCTTATTTATCCTATCCTTCTTCACCTCCACAAAGTCTTTCACCCTCTCGATCACCATCACCATCATCATCATCTTCTTCTTCTATACCAACACTTCATACACCACCTTATACTATGGCATTCCAACCCATTGTAAAAGAAAGATATCCAACTTTAGTTTTACCATGCAACCTTGATGTTTTCCCTCCTAGATATTTAAAGAACCTTCCTAGGTATAATGGAGAAATTGGTCCCTCAGTTGAAGACCATCTTCAAGCATTTCTAGACTTTGCAGTTAACATGAACATATGACAAGAAAATTTTTACATGAGGTTGTTTGTTCAGTCTCTTGAGGGAAATGTGAGAACTTGGTTTATGAATTTACCTCCAAATTCCATTAGAAATCGGGAACAATTAACAAATATATTCAAAAATCAATGGTGAGTGAAGAGATATGCTCTTTAGCCCCACCAGGGTAGGCGAGTTGGTAATCACAATGTGGTGAAGTTCGTTAGAAAGGAGGGCTCCGTACTAAAGTTCATGAGTTCAATTCCCCCAGACTAACCCGGCGCTATAGAGAGGGGTAAGTGCAGTTTCCCAAGGGTTATAGTGGTAGTGGTTAGAATCGACCGCATGTAATGCAAATTGTGAGGCTGCTCTAGTTGCTGATTCCTCTATAAGCAAAAAAAAGAAGAGATATGCTCTTTACTTTTTGACTGAGTTTTAAGAACTTAAAAGAAACTTTTGGTGAACTTGTGTCTGCTTTTATCAAAAGATTCAACAAACTTTATCATAAGATCCCCCCTGATTGTAAACCCCCTGTAGCAGCAGCCAAATGTAGGTTCTCAAAAGCCTTTGAAGATGCTTTTGTTCTATTGTTAAGAAAAAGAACTTCAATAAATTTTGAATACATGAAAAATAATGCTATAGAGGTGGAAGAAAATCGAGCAGCCTCAGCCACTTTAAAAGCCAAAGAGGAAAAGGCCCAAAGAAAACTTAAATCTAGTCAAGAGGCCTCTACTTCCTCTAAGAATAAAACTAAAGATTCTAAAATAGGTGAGATAACATCACTTCTTAGAAATCTATCTAATAGAATTTCCAACATTGAGAATCAACCTAGAATAATTCAACAAATAGTCACACGACCTCAAAATCAAAATCAAGGTCAATACAAAAGAAATCCACGATTACAAATTCTTCAAAGGCCTACTATTGATCAACAGGTTCCAACTCCTTTACTAATAGATGATCGACAACATGACGACAATGCTATGACTATCACTGAAGACATTAACAACATGGATACCTCTTCTGTTCAGACTGCTATTATTCCTCTCTCTCGACAAAATCAGGTTCTAGAAAACCAAGATTCCTCATAGGCTTTCAAATTCCATGACTTCTTTAAATTCCTAATTGCAGAGTTGAACAAAAGATATGATATTAGACCTAAACTTGGCCCTAGAAGACCTCCTAAGGAAACCCCAACAATTGAACCTCGTACCAAATGTTGCCATTATGGCTAAAGTGTTGTCCTTGATGGCAACCCATTCAGGTGATAGATCACAGTACTTCAGGTCAGCAGTAGAGATTGATGATCAGCTATCAAATATTGAATAAAATAAGAGATACGCGGCGCCACAGAAGGCGCAGCTGCGGAGGTACGCGACGCCACAGAAGGCGCAGCTGCGGAGGTGCGAGGCACCACAGAAGGCGGAGTGCGGAGGCGCCACAGGAGATGCCACAGAGGCGCCACCGAAGGCGCAGTGTGGGGGCACCACAGAAGGCGCAGCTGCTGAGGTGCGTACCCCTAGTGCACACACTTCAAGGCAGTAAAGCGCGCACACGTGCAGTTCCTTATGTTTAACCCTTGGTATTTAGCCAACGGTATTGTGTTATTATGGTTTTGGCCCATGGTATTGTTTTATATTATTATTATTATTGAGCCCCATGATCCATGATTTGAGGAAGAGCTTGCCTATATAAAGCAAAGGAGATCATTTGGCTTGGGCATGCTTTTGGGTTGAATATCTTAAGATCTGAAATATTGGGTTATTGTTTCAAAAGCTCGATCTATATGAAAATGAAGTGGAAAGCGAATCTATGAAGGGTGACCTCTCGAGCGCTGCAGCTGCGGAAGTGCAAAGGCGCCACAGAAGGTGCAGTGCGGAGGCGCCACAGAAGGCGCAGTGCGGAGACGCCACAAAGGCGCCACAGAAGGCGCAGTGCGGAGACGCCATAGAAGGCGCAGTGCGGAGACACCATAGAGGCGCCATAGAAGGCGCAGTGCGGAGACACCACAGAGGCACCACAGAAGGCGCAGTGCGGAAACGCCATAGAAGGCGCAGTGCGGAGACGCCATAGAAGGCGCAGTGCGGAGACGCCACAGAAGGCGCAGTGTGGAGATGCCACAGAAGGCACAGTGCGGAGACACCACAGAGGTTCCATAGAAGGCACAGTGCGGAGACGCCACAGAGGCGCCACAGAAGGTGCAGTGTAGAGGCGCCACAGAAGGCGCAGTGCGAAGGCGCCACAGAAGGCACAGTGCGGAGACGCCACAGAGGCACAACAGAAGGCGCAGTACGGAAGCGCCACAGAAGGCGCAATGCGAAGGCGCCACAAAAGGTGCAGTGCGGAGACGCCATAGAGGCGCCACAGAAGGCGCAGTGCGGAGACGCCACAGAAGGCGCAGGTGCAGAGGTCCATGGCGCCACAGAAGAACAGTGCGTACTTGTACGCAGGCATTACATGGGTGAAGCTGCGTACTTCTCTTGAAATCAATTTCGCTGTCCATGTTTATCCTTGCTGTGTTCTGGGTGTTAAATAGATGTTTGATCTGATAACAACAGTCTGAGAAGTGATTGATTATGTTCTTAATGACTCATATTTATGTGATCTGATGGACTAGATCTGATTGATGACTCTCATTATATATGTATTGATCTAGTGATTGGGTGATTCAGAAGATTGTTTGATTATGTGCTTCAATGTTGTTGTTGGGTCCAGTATGAAAATTGGATGAAACGTGGCCTTTCAGATTATGTGTTGTACTTCAGTGTATCCAGTATGAAAAATTGATGAAACGTGGTACCTGGAGGAGAGAAGATTGTAGGCCGGCGCCTACGTACTAGTACTTAAGCTAGTACAAAAGCAAAGGGGAATCTTTGGAGCATTGTAGAAGGTAGCAGCCTGCGTACTAGTAAATGGATCGGCTAGTACAAGAGCATAGGGGTTGTAGCTCCCGTACTGGTATAAGAATGCCTTATTAAAAATATTGTAAAAGGATTTTCTTATTAAGAAGAAGATTGAGATGACTTGTAGCAAGTGGTTTTCTCCTGCATTGGGTTTCCACCTTATATCATGGTGTTCATGTGTGTGCCTTATGTGTGATGATCTATTCTATGTTACTGCATCTGTTTACTGATAATATGGTTGATAATGTTCTAATGCACTCATTGAAGATCAGTTAACTTAATCATAAGAAGTTGTGGAAGTAGCATATATGAATTAGAGTTTGGAAATGAAAAAGTTTTATTAATGTGATAATACTGATTCACCCCCCCCCTCAGTATTATTTCCAACAATTGGTATCAGAGCAAGTCCTTTGATAGAAGCTTGATCGCTTGAAGGAGATCCGTGGAACAATTGGAAAGAAGCCTAAGAAGAAAGCTCATAAGAAGAAGAAGACATCTCAGAGGAACTATGATAGTGCGAGAATCGATTGGGGATTAGGTATAAGAAGCGCTTCAGATTCAGAATCAGTTCAGAATGAAGATGACCATTCAGGTATGAATTTTCTATCCTCTGATGTTC